>RJWM01049913.1:0-10648 GCA_004363535.1 Dasyprocta punctata
TATTTATATAAATAACATATAATTATATTATTTATATAAATAATATATAAATGTGTGATTTATATATGCATATATAGATACAGATAAAGATATAGATATATAATAACTTCTAAAACTTGAGTCTCAAACGAAAATAATCATGCTCACTGGAAAGAAATAAAGTGCTGTATTTTCTGTCTCTCATGCCTCAAAAATTTTGCTAACTTTTGAAAAACTGGATTTCTAGAAACAGAGCTGTGATATAGTTTCCAGAAGACTGTGGCTGGAGGAAATGCTCAATAACCGTCTTGTTATTCCCTGTTTATAACTCCCTGGCAGTGAGGCAAAAGTCGTGTAACTACCATAGGCCACTAAATATATCAAAATGAAGAATGTCAGCATGGATCTGTGGTTACAAATTGCCATGTACAACTTTCCATTCTCTCTGTGTTGTAGTTCTTGCTGAGTCTCCATGTTCCTAGTAGTACATCTCTGGGATAGGAGTGTTTTGTCAGCCTGGGTACCTGACTGTGTGGGATAGAGGTGTTCTACAGACAAGTGATTTATAATATGAGTGAGAAAGGGATTTTTTAGTGTTGCATCTCTGAGATTTTGAAATATAGTGGTACTTTTGTTCATGAACTTAATTTCTTCTACAGTTTTGGAAAAGACAGCCATGTTTGTGTATTTGTGGAGAAGATGCCTGTGGTCATGTTTGTCACCTGATGCAGTTTGTAAACAAAAACACAATTTTGACAACTGTTTCTGTTTATGAACTAAACTCTTTGTTAAAAAACAAGTGTTAGCAAACCAAGGTGTCACTGCATGTGTGTGTTTTGTTAACCCGTGACCTACCACGTCTTCACTATTGCTACACCTTATCTGCCAAAATTAAATGATAGGAAACCATATTCTGAGATCAATCTAAGTTGTATTGTTTCTCTTAAGCAACTAGAAATTTCACTAGTTTAATATTAAATAATTAATATTTAACAGTTAAAATGAGAACTTAATTTCATTTTTCTCATTAGTGCCTTAAATTCTTATTTAACCCAACTGAATGTTTTTTCTGGTACATTTCAGAGCAGAAAAGCAATGTAAAACCACAAAGCAGTGTTTGAAATATCTAACTTAAAAGCAAAACCACCAAAACAAGCATGAAACTGGCCATGTGTGATCAAAAAGACAATTGAAAGCGAAAACAATTAGCTCTCTGATGCTTTTCTTTCTTACAAGTTGAATTGATGTCACATGGAGCTACCCTTTAGTCTTTGAATTAGCAATTTTATTTTTAATTATTGTTCATTGGGAAACAAGCATTGCTTGTCTACTGTGTACCAGGCACAATGAGGATATTAGAACTACAATAACAAATGGTGCTTAGCTCCAAGAGTTCAGAATGTTTAGTAAGAAACAAACAAGAAAGCAAACTCTTGGAATTTGTCTTGTTAGATATGCCAAACAAGGTATGGAATAACACTGTGGAAACCTGTGGAGAAAATGTAATATTTCAAAGTGATGTTTTATTAGAAATTATAGGAAAGGTAAGCCCTGATATGTTGAAAGATAAAAAATAATTTGCTACACAAAAATCTTGTAAATTAAAAAATGCATGAATGGAGTGAATTGAAAAACCATCAATTTGTGAGAAAACAAGCCTTATTCAGAGAAATTTTTAAAATTTAATATGGTTATGACGTGGTATTGCTACTGCAGTAAGATAGCCAATGTAAAGGAAAAGAAAAAATACTTTAAATGTTATGAAAAAGACTTTATGCTCAGGGGACAGAAAACTGCTCACAAATTTTTTAACTGGAAGATGACATGCCAAAATTTTATTTTAGAAAGCTTTTCCTGGAAGCAATTTGGAAATTGAACTGTTGGGGGAAGTGATGGGAAGCTGAGTAGTGACTGGTATCTGTTGCAATAATCCACGTAAGAAATGATTGAAGCTTGAAGCAATCCTGTTGAAGAAGGTGTAGAAGGACTTTGAATTTAAGTGGGACTCAGAAGTTTGAGATCTGGAAATCAGTAGACAAAGTGCATAGTGATGTCAAACATGGTGATTAAACATATAAGAAACAGAACATGGAAATAATAATCATAATAATTATATTATAATAATGGCAGTAATTATAAGACCAGGGATGTAACTCAGGGGTAAATAGGGTGGTTGCTGTGTATGAGTGAGACACTGGGTTATACCCAGAGCCACACCAAAATTATAGGATTTATAGGACACAACGTAAAGTGAGATTAAAATATGCAATAAACTAAATCAGAGAGCCAAATAACAGGAACACATCCAAAGTGGCTGAATTAAAGGAAAGAAATGGCTTGAAGTATATGAAAAAGTGTTTGGTGATCTAACAAAATCCAAAGTTGGACAGAATTGACTGATTTCGTGGTTGAAAGGAGCCATCAGTGAGCAGTTTCTTCGCTCTTCTGTGCTTTGTACAAAATCATAAATTTGCTGTCTTCTGCAGTCAGGATGGCTCCCCACATAATAATCATGATTGTGTATTTATAGGGTTATTTATGTCCTGCCATGAGTACTGATGATTTTTTTGTACGTGGAACTCCAATCTGGTTATGGTAAACCGTACATTAAATGTCCTCAAACTGGTTTAGGCCAACTCTTACCTTATCTAGGGAAAGAAGAAGAAGATTAACAATATTAGCTTCTACCAACGGTAGTCCAGGCCTAGAGCAGGGATGGGAACAATGTAAGACACCAAATATAGTGTTGTATCAAAATAAAGAGTGGAGTTACATATACTGTTAGGGATATAGCTACAACATTGACATGAACAAAGAAATTGGGCTGTTTTGAAATTTCTTTATCCTAAGATTTTATCCAAAGGAGGGAAAATTGATGAAAAAAAGAGAACATTTCCTAAAAAAAGTTTAAAATATTATTAGCTTCAGAAAATAGGAAGAAATATAACCTGGTAACAGCACTCCAATGATCTAAGGGGAAGTGATTGAAATTCACTTCACATTCTGAATAGCTATCAAAATGATACCCCAAATACCAACTCCACATGGAATACTTAGTGCTTTTCAGAAGTATTCACTGCATTTCTAACATGTATGAAAGAGTGTGTTGGTGCACAATGTATGCACACCCACGCACAAAGGGCAATACCTCGCTCATTCCTTTAGTCCCAAGAGTATTATGCCCTAAGCTTGCTTCAGGCCATCTCTTTTAAAACAAGTTTAATTCTTTCAATAGAGTATCAGAAATGGAAGAGCAGATGCTAAAATATATCCTGGGATCTTCCAAAGGCTGCTGACTTTACACTGCAGTTTCAGAGATAGGAAAAAACAGTGACTAAATCTCACTGAATATTAATAATTTAAGAATATGAGCAAATTCACTAAGGTGGTGGGGACTCCCTCAGGGCATTGATGTCAGGTTGCATCAGAACTTCAGAAAGAGGGAGGAAATAGTCTGAATGAAATGAGAGGGAGGCAGTGAAGAAGAAATTCAGGGACATGACCTCACAAACCCTCAGAAGTTACTAAAAATATAAAATACTTAAAATGTAGCTTTTTTTTTTTTTTGAGGGAAACACTGGGAAGCTGAATCTGATATCCTCCCAGATAAAGGGCAAAACAGAGCTTGTGCACAGAAAGCGGGCAGAAGCACAGAGAGAAATGGAAGTATCACAAATTATGCTATGGGAATTCACAAATTAAGGCAATAAGTTGAGACATATGCAGAACATGGAGAATTGGGGAGCGAGGGCAAGTTTATTCAGATCTCCAGAAAGGGTGTGATTTAACAAAAGCCTGCATAAAGTAAGATTAGGAACAAAAAATTGGGTTAAGTTTGATCTCCAGCACTGACAAGGGTCCTTGTCATTTTTATTGCCTGACAGTGCACTATAAACCTTGATGCGAATGTTCTTAGCCGAATATTTGAGTTATTCCACAGCATGACTAAGATTTTCCTTTGCTATAGTGTTCATCGATATTTTTAAGCAAATTGTGTGTTCAGTTGAATTAGGCAGTGCACTGTTCAGTATCTCATCAGGCTCTTTATCTCTCTTCCTGCACACTTCATGATATTTTGAATATTTCTTCCCAGCTCAACGTGCCCAGTCAAACATACCCAGTGTTTTCAAGTGCCTCAAGAAGTTTCTCTTTCCCTTCCCACTCTGCTTTATATCGCCTGCTTCCTTACTTGATTGTGAAGTGGTGTTGCTTAAAAAATAAATAAACAGAAAAGTCTATTTTGTTATCTAAAGAAAAAACATCGTCACTTTCAAATTATATAATCCTAGATTTTTATTTTTATTTTTAATTCTAGATTTTTAAGTGATATTTAGGCCATTGAGTTGGAAATCTTATTAGTTTAGCATCAATTAATAAATGCTTTTTACTGTATTTATTATGTGTGCCACTAACCTTTAACTGAAACTATACGGTTCAGTGTTGCTTTTCAAAAGGAATTGATCTTTTTTTTTTTTTTTTTTTGTGGCACCAGGGATCAAACTCACAACCTCGCACTTGCCAGGGCAGGCTCTTAAGCCATTGAGCCAAACTCCCAGCTCTGGTTTTTTTTGAGTCGGAGTCACACTATGTAGCTCAGGCCAGCCTTGCACTCGCATTGTAGCCCAAGCTGGCCTTGAACTCACAACGCTTCTCCTACCTCAGCCTCCTGAGTGCTGGGATTAAAGGCATGCACCACCATGCCCAGCTGGAATCAATCCTTACTTTGCTTGTTTTTCACTCAATCTTTGAAAATTGCTGTCCTTTAATTATTTTTGTATTTGTTTTGTGCTTGTTATGTTTCTTTACTATTTCTAATTTTCTTTATTGTCATCTTCCCCTTTTGAGTAACACTGAAGTGTTTTATGTGTCAAAGAGAAAAAAGGAAACAGATTATTTAACTAACTATAATTCATTCCAGCCAGCCCAAATATAAACTAAAAATACTTGCTTGTTTATGCTACTAAGATATCATCATCTTGACTGTAATTCCATCATTGGCCAGTGGCCCATGCTATTATTCACACTACTATAATATGTTAAGAAAAAACCCTCTGAGAATATTATTATAAGACAAAGTACCCCCTTTACTAAGTAAGCTTCAGTAGAAGTTACAAAAATGTTGCCAAGGTTACATTCTTGCAATTAGCCTTCAGCTTGGGCTTCTAATAGATGTTACACTAAGCTTTAAGAGAGATACACTAATACTACTTTACATGAAAGAGTTCTTGGAAGATGTTTTCAGACTAACAGATAAAGACAGACTAACCTTGTTCTAGCAAACACATTTTCTTCTATTTGACAAAACTAAAAAATCTTACATCTAAATATTGGTGTCAAACAAACCAAAAATATAAAAAGGGATAATTTTTGTAAAAAAATTGTAAAATCAGGTTAACAAAGAGAAATTAAGAGATTAGTATTTTGGTAAGAACTGTAGCTTTACTATATTTCATGTGTCATGAGTTTGAGAATCTATTTTTTCCCACTTAGTTTTTCACTAGGATCAATCTACTGAAGGAGTGTATTTAGTTCAGTCTATGTGAGTCATTTAAACTATAAATATAAAAGAGAAAAAGCAGTGATTGTGATAAAAGAGGAAACCTATATCAAAAGCACCAAAAAGTATGACAGCATACAGCAACAAAAACAAAGAAAATGTTATAGAAACCTTCTGTATTCTGATGAAGAGGAAATAAGATCTTGTCGGCACTTGGCAAAATAAAAAGACAAACAAAAACAGAAACATCTTTAGAACTGTAGTGTGTGTCACTTTATTTGTTTAGTTCAGCTTTACAAACCCTACAAAGATCTAATATGACAATAAGATATATTCTTTGTCAGCCAGGTGATTTAGATTCATGAAGAGATAATTTCAATATGTTCTAGCACATATTATCAAAGAACATTTCATGAGGGCAGTGTACATAGAGGATTGACTGCCATGGCTGCCCAGTACCTGCAAGAGACACATGGGTTGTGCTATGTGCACAGCATAGGAAGTGCTAGTGTGTGAGGGTAGACGGAGGATTGACCCATGTGCATTTGGTTGCACAACTGGGGCAAAACTTCTTGAATTCAGATTTTTGGCATTCATTCTAATGCCTTTTTTCAAAAGGTTGAGTAACATACAAGCTTTGTGGAGGTACGGTTTTAGAGTTATATGTAGGCAGCACCTGCTGAAGGGCATCTGTGCCTTTTCTGCTCTCTATAAGCCACGCCCATACACACTTTCCATGCCCTCAAATTGTATGTTTCTAATTATAGCTTTAGCAAGAGTGACATCTGCAAAAAGAAAGAGTGTCATTTTCTTTTTGATTTCTTATACATAAATAAATCACGCAACACTTTAAAGGTTAAGTGATGCAAACTATATAGTTATGTACAAAGGATGCTCCCTCCTTCTGTTCATTGGAAACTGACATGCAGAAGATCTCTAGGAGTATTCTATTTCCTTCCCAACCCTACTGCCTATCAACTTGAGTTCACAGTTTCACCATGAAGTATTCTTGATAGTTTCACTGATGAATTCAGGTAAGAGTGAATGTAGTGCTATTTAGTAAAATTAAATACATTAGTGGGAATGTACATTACCATTCCAACTAAAACAAGATCTAACAGCATGCCACTAAGCTCTTGCCTTTTTAATATATGCCTACTTACACCAAAAGCCAAGTCTCTTGATTTTAAAAATATCTTGCCTAGTAAATGGGGATGCTAATGCCAAATTGAAAGGTTAATTTAAGGTTATACATGGATTAATAGTTAAAGATTATTCTTCCAAAAGCACCATCGGACATGCAAACAGTTTCTTCACTAGAAAAATACAGTATAATTTATTAATCGGATTTCTTTGAAGAATCAATTTAGAAGGATTAACTATTTGAGAAAGGGTGATTTTGATATAGTCCTTCTCGAAATAATAGAAGTACCTTTTTTTTACCTATTGCCTATTTATGATCACTGACCTTAAAAACAAGTGATTAAAAACACAGAAATAGTAAAATTGATTGATTATTAAAAGACATTGCAACAAGTAATTTATTTCAAAAGGATTTGAACACTTGCTCATCTTGTAGTATAACATGAGAACTCTTTGTTCATATCCTTGTGACTGGAAATTGCATGGAAACCAGTGTTTAATAGCTTGACTGGGTGTATTTTTCCCCCATCTATAAATCAATCCACCTCCCAAGTGGTTCGCAAACACTGCATTTTCCAAGAAGCTACAGTAAATCTTGTATATGTGCCATAAGTGGCTCTGAAGAAAAACCCTTGCCCATATGTTCAGGGCCTCAAGTGGCACTGTCAGGAGCGAAGGGTAACAAGGCCTCACTGCTCAAAGCAGAACATGCCGCCTGTTTCTTTCATTGTTGTTCACATGGTTGTGCAGTGATTCAGGACATTTTACTCCCACACAGACATATATATTCTCAGTCTAGGAGGAAAGAGGCCAAGAGAAAGAAATCAGACTGCATAGGAAAACACAAATAGCAGTAAATGGGGAATGGTAGAACAACTAGATGCTGAATGGAGTTTTGCTGGGCCTGCCAGCTTCAAAGCTATCTGTGTCGAATTGAAACTCAGTAAAACCTGTTCCTGCCTCACTAGGTTACAGGCATTTTACAAGCAGGGCTTCTGTTTTATTCCCAGGTATTTCTTGTCCAATAGCTGACAAGGCTTTTGCACAACACACAGTAGGTATTCACAGCCCAGTCCGAGAAATGAATCTTCTGTTGAGGTACTCCTGTTGTGTTGATAGGCAAACATAAGAGCTTCAGTCAGAAACAAAACTTCTGGAAGATGTTGGTTTCCTGATAATGAATACTACAGAGTTTGTGGTGCTAACATTCTTAAAACCTTAGAAGACCAAAAATCTTAGTCACCTTGGAAAGGTAAATTACTTTTTAGGTATGAGCATACTGTATTCAGGTATTTCTAATAGTCTAAAATTTAAAAAGTCTGCTAGATTTAACTTTTAGTCATCCTTAGTAAGTATTTCTTGTTTCAATGGAAGGTGACCTTTTTTTAGGAGTCTGCTTTCTGTGCTTACTAAAACATATGCATAAAACGAAAAACCAATAATATGTGAACAGTGCAGAACTGATTAGCTCATAAACCCAATATACTTCTTCAAAAAGAATTTTAAACACATCAGTTTTACTGTACTGATTATTTAATAGAATTGTGTTTTTGAATGATGTTTCTAAGAGTAGGAAGCTATAAATTGTAAAAAAAAAAAAAATCAACTACTACATTGTTTCATCCTTAGACATCTATAACCATAGGGCTAAAACATACTTCAAGCATTACAGAAACATAATCAGGTTTTCCTGGTAATGAACAGAGTTTCTAAAGGGGCATATTATTTTAGTCCTCTCCTTACTGTTGGTGTGTAAGCCCAGATGATGTAGGCATATATATCAAGAGCATATTAATACCATTTGCAGAAATCTACGGTGCCTGAGAATGACTAAAAAGGAACCATGTGCTTTTAAGTAAAACACTAGCACTTAGTGATAGTTTGTCAAGTATCCGTATCTTTATTTCAAGGTTAACTTTCAAACAAAGTACATGTTTACTGTTCTGGTCTAAGAAATAACTACCAGTTTGAGAAATTCTGGTACATTAGCATTTTAAGAAATTTAAACTGAGTCTGTAAGAAAATGATATTTTCAGAGAACTCTCAAAATGTGTAAACATAAATACTTTTTTCTACTATGTTCTGAAGAACTGTATGCTGCTAAAAATTCTACAGATAGACAACAAGACGAGATATCCAACAGTTAGTGTTTGTTCTGCTTCTTGCCTTCAGAGGACAATGACTTCAGAATGAACAATTGTAGATTCAGTGGGAATCATAGAGAATGAAAATATTATCTAGTTGACCTTAAGTGTTTGTCACAAAATTTCCTGCAGTTTATTCTGAATCTCAGGCTTATACTAAGTGGAGTGCACAGTGTGGCATAAAATAATGAAATACCTTGTTTTTAAAAATGAAAACATATTGTTTTCTTCACCAGAGTATTGCTCTTTGCAGGTGAATTTCACATCCTAATTTTGGTTGCAAGAAATACAGCATGATCTGATAACATTTATTCTGAAGTGTTCCTTGAGCAATTTTTTTTTTTATCTTTCTGATCTTGTTGGTCTCTCTGCATCATCTTGAACAGACATGGAATGAAATTTTAATTCTACCAAAATAAAAATTGGTCATTTCTACTGTACTGGTACTTTATGCTTGCAAAGATTCCACTGTTCTAAGAAGGAGTGTTTTTCAGTGTGATTGCTACTGGCTATTTATGAGAATCACTAATAATTATGTTCTCAAAAAGCTAATGAAAATTAAAGTTAATCCAAATTAAATAAAAGGCAGCACAATTCAGTGTATAGTAAAGTTATCACAAGTTTATTCATCTATAAGCAGTAGGCAGTTATGTACTGTTATTGTACAAAGCATCTCTAAAATATGCTGTCATTTGGATCAAACTTAATGGCAGCTTAGGATAGGTACTTTAATGATTGGAACAGTGACTCTGTCTAGTGTAAGATACAAAACTAATGAAACTGGCAAGTTGTGTTCTTGAAGCCAACAAATTCCCTGCTCTAAAAATCATGTGTCTGACAAGCAGAAGGGTATGTCTCATGGCAGAGCCTAGTACATTTACATTCCTAAGATTTCCATATTTCATATTGCTTCTTTTTCCCTAGATACAAAACAACAAGTATTGATTCAATATCACCCTGCTGTCTATTTTAATTGAAATCTTCAGCATATACAAACATGTCAAGAGTTAGTAATAAAAAGTACAACTAAAAGCTCAACAAGCAATAGATATAGATCTTTAGGGGATTAGAAATGTTATTCCTTCACTTGGGTTTTGAATTGGATTAATGGCTATGAATGAAGATGCAGTAACACTAGAAGTCAGACTATGCTCAGAGATTGTTTAAACATAACCATAAATAAAACTTCCTCCAAAATATTTTTCAGAATGAGAATAACTGAAATTGCACTATTTGGGTTAAGCTATTTTACCTCCAAAATATGCAAGTCAAATACAAAGCACATTAATAAAGTGACAGGCAGCTTTAAACTAGTGCTGGGGTGTGGATGTGATTTGTCCCTCTAGAGTTCATGTGTTGGTAGCTTGGTTCCCAGTGTGGTGATGTTAAGACGTGTTAGGATCTTCATGAAGTGAGCCCTGGTAGGAGGTCATTAGTTATCTAATGAAGTGGGGAAGGGTGCTTTCTTTGAATGGCATTAGGGTAAATTTAAGGGGACCTTGATTGGATTATGTGAGAGTATTATAACAAAAACTAAAGACCAGCCTTTCCTTGTTCTCTGGCTTCCTGTTTCCCATGTAATCTTTATTTTTCACATACACTCTTGGGACCTTCATCAAAAGCAGAAACAATGGCCTCATCCACCTTTGGACATCTAGGCTCCAAACCTGTGAGCTCAATACTGTATACTGATTTTTATTGCTGTTGTTGTTGTTGTTGTTTGTTTTTATAAATTACCCATGCTTGTTTACTTTATTATAACAGTAGAAAAGAGACTTTAAAAAGTGATGGCAAGGAGTGGGGTAAGTGCTATATATAACTATAATTGAAAACGTTGAAGTATCCCTGAATAATAATAAGCAGGTGTTGGCAGGTATTGGAATAG
>RJWM01049914.1:0-10946 GCA_004363535.1 Dasyprocta punctata
CTCCTTTATATAGTACACAGGACACCCCCCCCCCCAGGGTGGGTGTAGCATTCACAAACATCCTTGCCTTCCTTTGCACAGGATGAGGATGTTTACAAAGTAAGAACCCTGGCTCCCTGCTGAGTCTCTCAACTAAACTTTTGGCTTTCTCAAATTGACACAATGGCCAGGTAAATGCTTATGCTCTACACCCCAGGATGTAGAGCTGCTGCCTTACTTAATTAAGCTGCTAGACTTCTCAAGTTGACACAATGTATAAACCCTAACACCAGGTGACTTCTGCAGTGTGGAAGTTTAACCACCTGCAAGGAAATCAGTTCAATTTATCCTTTGTTAGCAAATGTAAATTTTAGATGGGACCTGGTGGTGGGGGTGAAGTAGATGGTGTTTCACAATATTTCCTGTACCCAAGGTCACAATGCTGTGATAAAGTAGGTTTAGGAAAGAATGAACAAGTGAGCCCAGGACCCCATGCTGCAACTCCTAGTGCTTAGACTTTCTGAGGGCCTTCTAGAACTTGCTGTCAAAGCCGGGATTGGTGTACCTTGGTTTCTGTTCTAATAACAAAGTAAGTAATCATAATATGCCAGCCAACAAGGGACTGTGTACCAGGAAAAACTTTTTTTATGAAGGTCTCGGAGGTCACTGCTAAAGGGGGACCCGAGGAGTGATTTGTAGTACTTGATTTTCATTTCAGGTTTTCTCCTTGGGTACTATTCCATTCTTATTTGCGTTTTTAAATCCTTGTGACTTTCATTCTGGTCAAGGCTAATTTAAGAACCCACTGTAGTCAAAGAGCACACTATGAAGTGTTAGTGTGTGGTATCTCTCTTCCTCTTTCACCTGCCTACATGCACATCATTTAACCTTAAAGTCAGAGCAGCCTGAGAATCCATGAAGCTATCTTGGTTACTTTTCTCTTGTTGTTGAGACAAGACACCTGACACCCAAAATTAGGGAAGGGGAGGTTTATTTATCTTACAGTTTTTTGGAGGTTTCAGTTCATACTTGGTTGGTTCCAAGGCAGGGTGGCATGGCTGAGGGGCAGCTTTTCATGGCAGCTGCAAGCAGCAGGAGTGAAAGGACAGAAGAGAGCGAACACGCGGTCTTCCCTCCCATATATACTGTGTCGGCTCCGCCCCTGGGCAGGTGCAGCACTCACACCGCCAATCCCCGCGCCAGACAACCAAACAAATCATAGCCTGGATTCAGCCGCCACCATAACTGTCTTTCATGTGGAACAAGGACAAGTGTCTTAAGGACAGGTCTCAAAATTTTTATAACCATCATTTCCTAATTCTTTGCTGGAATATTTTTTCAACTTTTTTCCTTTTAATAAACCAAATTAAGGCCAGGGATTTAGTTCAGTGGCGTAAGCGCCTGCCTGGTAGGTATGAGATTGAGAGTTGGATCCCCGGTACCCAAAAAAAACCAAATTAAAAAATAATTATTATTTTCAATTCTACGTATTATTTCCTTTCATTCTCCTTCCACAGGCACGTCTCCAGGACCCAGCATTCTCCAGTTTGTTGTGTTGTTTAGAGTTTTTGTCTTCTCTAGCTGTCCCTGTTGGCAGTACGTATGTTACACCACACCGAGAGCTGGCCTGTGTGTGGAACCCATCCTCCTTTCTCCTTGCCCATCTACACTGTTGTTTTCCATGTCTTGGCCCCACCTCTCACCTCTGTTTTGCTTCCCCACCCGTCCTTTACCACCTAATCCTGACCACGTGTCTGAACACGCTTGGAAACACCATTTACTTTTGCTTCCCCAAGTAAAGAACTTAAGCTCTTAAGCACAAAATTGTATATTGTAGTATAATTTCAGGATCTGAAATCGTATTCCCCACTCGGAATGATCCAGAAGGGTCCCAGCAGCCTCGGCGATGTGTCCCCACCTGTACACGGTTTCTCTGCCTCCCGCCCACAGGGACAGCAGCCAGGACAGGTCCCTCCATACCAGCTGTCTGCAGCTCCTCCTGTCCCACAGACTAGGGTTCGAGTAACGAAAATGCCGTCAGCGCACAGTTGGGATGTAGTCCACAGTAATGTAAATTTCCCTGCACTTGGTCTCTGACACCTTTTTGTTGAGTGTGTGTGTGTGTGTGTGTCTGTCCGTGTCTGTCCCCATGTTCCCAGCTAGGGAATAATCTGGGTTAACAGTAAGTAAAGTATTTACCTATTTTCTGATGTCAGCACTTGAATTGCTCATTTGCTCACCTTTATCCAGGGAAGAACTGCTAAAGCGTTGAGGTCTCTCCAGTTTGCAAACCCAGGAAAGCAAACCGAATTTGCTGCAGAAACTGGTAAAAGGGAAAAGAGGAGGCTCACGAAAAACGCACCCGCTGGTTCAGACAGGTGGGCCGTGCGCCGACTTGCTCTTCACATCTGCCTTGTCCTTTTGTTTGTCTTTACGCTTTGAGTTTTCTGCATAAACGGTTTAAGTTGGATAACAGGAAATGAGTAAAAAACCTCCAAAAGTCTGTCTTGATTTTATTCATTTAAATTAAAGCATCCCTTTTAACCCAAAAGGTTTGTTTCTAAGAAGGTAGCAATGAAGTGAGCGAGATACAACAGAAACACACACCCGAGCATTAATGTCATGCACATCTTGAAAAGCAGTGACGATGCATTACTGATAGGTCTCTGCCCTGGGGTGGCTGCCGACAGGTGATTACACTGCGGAAATACAAGGTCGCTCTTTATTTGTTGATTATCTGAAACAGAAGCAGTTCTGTTACTGTCAACAGAAATGAAGAACTAAATTGTTTAAAATAAGACTTCAAACATTTCTAAAATATAAATTGCAAACAAATATTAGCAGTATAACATTCAGAATTATTAAGTGCAATCTAAATGTGTGTATATCATTTATTCCACCGGTTAAAATTTTCCATTAAGTGATTTATATATTTTTAGGCCAGGTTTAAAAGAGGCCGTTAAAGAATAAGAAATAGGTTGGTTATGAGAACTTGTAATACACTGTGATCAAAATAAAAACTTAATATTCATAAAACAGTGAAGAGATTATGGCCAGTAAATGAGCTACGATTAACTCTTCTTTTTGTTTATAATAAAGGAAAAATCATTTTAACAGAAATGAATGTATTTTGGGGGCCGTTCTTACCCATTTTTTGTTGCGTTGACACCTCACAGAGGCACAGCCAGGCTTTTTGGATTTCCTCAGCCATGGGAGTTGGGTCACCTCTGGCATACAAAGTTTCATTCGTTGATCGTGGAGGCTGTGAGCCTGGCAGATTATTTACCACCTTAGCAGGACCTCCTCCCTGGCCCAAGTGTTATCTCCTGAAATGTTTTCCATTAACCTGAATTCTGATTGGGGATTCCAAAGCCAGTGTGTGTGTGAGGTGTCAGCGGTCACTCCTCTCTTGCAGACAAGTCATCCCAGCCAAGAGCAAGGTGTACGACAGCCAGGGGCTGCTCATCTTCAGCGGCATGGACCTCTGCGACTGCCTGGACGAGGACTGCTTGGGCTGTTTCTACGCCTGTCCTGCCTGTGGCTCTACCAAGTGTGGGGCCGAGTGCCGCTGCGATCGCAAGTGGCTCTACGAGCAAATAGAAATCGAGGGAGGAGAAATAATTCATAATAAACATGCTGGATAGCTCATGTTGCCAAACTGCGGGGTCTTTCAAGGTTCTCTGCTTCTAAAATTCTGTTAGTCTTCAAGATATGTTTTAAGCTTGATAGTCAAATAATAAAGATTTGAAAACCTCCTCACTGTACTGATGTTGTGTTTTGGACGCCCAAAGATTCCTCTCCTGTGAATGTAGGCAGGTGGTTTCTCAGCCTTCAGCTGTAAGGCCGTGTCTGTCGGTGTAAACTAGAAAGCTGCAGGCAGCCCTCGCTTTACTCGGTCCCCACGAGCACCAGGTCCAGTGACCAGGCTTCAGTTACAAATGACACCGGCCTCCTAACAGCAGGGTTCAGGTTTCAGGTACCACAGTGTCAGCTGTTCCCCGCAGGAAGTTCTGGCTTACAGGTCCGCAGATGAGCTAGGTCAGTAACGTGTTTGTCTTACAATAGGGGATCAGTTGTACTAACGTCTTTGAGATTCCCTCATTGATTCGTCCCTGTGTATCTGTTACTTAGTTCGCTCATAGCAAAGCATTTACAGAGTCGTGTTGTCTCCTTGTCACATATGTGATGTTTCACAGAAGTGAATAATCAAAGGAATTGGCCAGTGAAGATGGAAGCGCCGCAAAAAGTGAACAGGAAGTAACGTTGGAGTGGAATATAAACGGGGTTGTGGGACAAATCACTAATCATAGAAGCATTGATGCCTGCCACTGTCTCTGAGGTGATAGGTAGGCGTCTAGAGGGACTTGGTGAAGGCAAACTCACCGAAATAAACGAGGAAAGTGGTTGTGATGAAGATGACTTTGTCTCAGAAGTGATCACAAAAAGCTTCGCAGTAAGAGTGCTTCCTGTGAGTCCAGAAACTAAAATGGGAGAAGCTGATCCAAATTTAAAGGGAGCAGGACTGGTTACTGTGGTGTAGAAAAGTGTCATGGGTTACCAAAAAGGACAAACACCTCACCCCGGGCAGCACAGCAACTTAGACCCTGTCTCAACATAGAGAAGAAAAATGTGCTGAGGCTGTAATTGGTGCAGAAGCGCTGGTTCAGCCCCCAGGGCTGGGGGAGAAAAGCACTGTAACTCTCCATGTTTAAGCTTTCATTTTCTTCTACATTTACAACTGCAGAGTTTTTAATATTTTGAAAGATTTTGAAATGTTATGGGTCAATCCCGATTTTCATCATTTATTTTCATGGTCCCACACTACCGTATAAACCAGGGGTCCATGTAGCTGAGAACAATGCCAGTTTCAGGAAATTGATTTTAATACAGCTGAGTAGTTGAGTGTTTTATTTTGGAAATAATTTGTATGCCGAAGTGCTTTTCTTCAGGTTTCAGAGAAATGTTTTAGTGCTCTGATCCTTTCATGGTTCATATTACGCATTCTTTGTGAAAATTTATTCTTGAGAACAAAAAACTATGAAGCACAAGTATACATGCAATACACAAATATACCTTTTATCTGCAATACTACAATTGTATGGGGGAATTTACTAGGATTAGGGGTCTAAAAATGTGTCTTAAGAGGGTGATGATGAAAAAGTGGTGGAGAGGCACTGATTAAGATGGAATACCAATACATTTTTTAGAAACTGAATCTTGCAAGAATTTGGACACTGAAGAATGGGGCAAGTAGTGTCTTCCCTGCACAGTTGATGTTTTAAGTCATCTTCCTACCATGCCGTTTTGACTAAAAGCTCTTAACATTAAATGTCTCTCAGACATTTTAAGTTTTTGTTTCCTGTAAAACAAAACCTCAGTTAATCACGTGAACTTTTAACAAGTTTGTATTCAGTGAGACAGTTTTACTTTTTCAGTCCTGGGGATTGAACCCAGCACTTGCATGCTGAGCTGTACCCCTAGCTCTTTATTTTCAGACAGGGTCTCACAAAGTCACTATATTGCTCAGGCTGGGCTTGAACCTGTGATTGGTCCACTTGCCTCAGCTTCCCAGAGTGCTGGGATAGCACACGTGCTCCCCCATGCCCCGCTTATTGAAACACTGTAGTCCTTTTGAATTGGTCACCAGAAATCCATTTTTATTTCCTTAAGCACTGGTTTTACTATGTTATTTTCCTGTTTAATTGCTTGCCTTGCCTGATGGATTCATTCAGTTGGGGTTCATGAAATTGTAATCCTTGTCATCTATTTCTAGAATGACCTTCAGAATATTGTGGAGTGCTGGTTGGCTGTTACAAACTTCCTTGTTTTTTGTCATGGAAGTATCTTACTCATCCATCAGTTCTGAAAGATAGTTTTGCAGGATACATCAGTCTTGGTTGGAGGTGGTTTTCTTTTAGGACTTGAAATACTTCACTCCAAGCTGTCCTTGACTTGGTTTGTGTTGAGAAGTCTGCTGTGATTCTGATGGGCTTTCCTTTACAGGTGATTCATTGCTTCTTTTGAACAGCTTTTCCTATTGTGTTCTTGTGTTGAATTTCTAGGTTCCTGACTACTATATGCTTTGGTATAGATCTTTTTTAATCATGGATAATTGGAGTTCTATATGTGTCAGTTATCTGTGTGTCAAATTGTTTTTTCCTTCCAGAGAAGTTTTCTGCCAGGACTTCTGTGAATAGGTTTTTCATGTCATTTGTGCTATCGCTTGCTTTTTCACTGACTGCAACCAAACTTACATTATTCTTTGCATTGTCTAGCAGCTGCTGGATTTTCTCGTGGTCCCTTACAATTTTTGAGAAGTCTTTCTTTTCATGATTGCTAACTGCAGTCCTATTCTTCTGTGTCTGATATTCTGTCCTATGTTGGCTTATTCCATTGCATATACTTTCAATGGAATTTTTAATCTCCTGGATATCTGTTTGAATCTATTTCATGGATTCCATTCCTTTCCTATGTTGGGCATTCATGGTTTCCATCATTTTCCTATACTCTTCCATTTTATTTTGTATCTATATCTCCTCAAGAGTTAATCCACGTTTTTCATTATGGTCACCAACCCTATAGTCATCTGAGAAATTATTTCTGATTTGATTTTTTCTAGAGCCCCATTCATTGACTTTTTTACTTCCACTGTTACTACTTCAGAGAGTCCAGGTGGGTGGCTTTCAGATTATTCCACCTCATTGACCCCTGGGTTTGCCTTTGGTGAGCTGGAAGTCTGGGGTTGCATCTTTAGTGTCTTCTTTCTTTTTTTTAATTCCCGGATTGATGCTTGTAAATTGCCTATAGTGAATACCTTTTTGCTAGTATTTAGACCCCTCAGGAAATGACTACTTCTCAGAGGTGTCTTCCGGGTGTAGCTGGCTTTTGGGTTTTGAGTCTGTTGCAAGGTGCTACCTCTTCAGTTTGTTGGGGATGAGAAATTGCTGCCTGCCTGGCCCAGCCCTTGGTTCTTAGGAACTTGCCTATGGTATTTTTTGAGACCCTTAGGCAATCTTTGTATACCAGGAAGAACAACTGGCTAGAATGATTATGAGGGTTTGGCTAAAGTTGTACAATCAGCAATAGCAATAGCATCAACCACAGTCTGGAAAATGACAGCCTGAGGTAACTATTAATTTGCCACCTTTAACCATCTGAACTAGACTTGTGGTCATCTAACAAAATCTAAAACCAGAGAATCATGTGCAGTATGCAGCCCTCAATATAGTGGAGAAAATGGAGAAAAGAGGAAGAGATTAGCAGGAAGGCTGGAGGACAAGGAAGATCATGCAAACTTTTGGAAACTGGTGAAGACAGGAGGGAAAGAGAAAAGGAAGAAATAAGGACAGAATAGTATAACAACAGGAAAAGACCAGAAACCATGTTCACCCTTATAAAAGCAAAGAAAACACAAAAATAAAATGTCCTCTTCAAGGTGTGTCTGTGGGGTCACTGGTAGACAACGTGGGCAGACAGAGTCCAGATTCGAGTTGAATCCCAGTAAACCGGCCGTGGCTTTACGGCAGGGCAGTGGATCACTCCGCCGAGCCCGCCCCGTTAGTTCCAGTGAAGTTCAGGCTGGTTTCTGGCCTGAGGCTGGAGCCAAACCCATTCAGCCCGCAGCAGTCTCCGCCTCCACCGTCTCGGCTCCCTACCAGTTTGAACAGAGTTCCCTGACTTCCTGCTGACTTCAGTGTGGTCACTTCACTCTGACACTGGGAGCCACTAGATGGAGCTGGTACACAGTTGTTCTGAGGTCCGAGCCCAGTTGGCCCCTCTTCAAGATGGCTCCTGGCCAATCACCCCCTCCTGGAGGACGTCTGAACCCGAATAACTCACCAGCCACTGCAGTCCACTGTGTCCATTGCTCTGCTCCACTGCTGGGTTCCTCCAGGGAGGGATCGGGTGGTCACCCATAGCCATGCATCTGCAAATCCAAGCCGCCCCTCCCGTGCAGTGATCCAGACTCAGGGAAACAGCGCCGCCTACCACCTCGTTCTTCTTCGTTCTCCCCGTGGGCTTCAGTTCTTGCTTCAGACCCTGCCTGGGTCCCTGGGACCCACCTCCCTCCTTCTCCTCGCATCGCTGCATTCCAGCGTCTGAACACCAAATCTCAGAGAGGCTGTTTCTCTGCTGCTCACCACTCAGCCATCTTCCCAGAAGTCCAGCACTGGTTTTACTATGATGGGATGTGCTTTTCAACTTTGGGATTTGTAACAGGTGAGATGTAGTGTCCCCAGAACTCTTCCGTGTTCACAGGTGGGGGTTTTACAAGGGAACTGGGTCCACTGTACACCAGGCTTAACCTGCATTAACCCACTGATGCGTTAGCAGCTGAACCTGCTCTTAGGAGGCGGGGTCTGACCTCAGGAGGCGGGCCCTGGGGGCCACGAGCAGAAGGCTGTGTGCAGTCCTCAGCTCCCCCTCCCCTCAGCTTCCTGGCTGCCCTGGGTTGAGCGTTTTCCCCCCAGGCCGTTCTGCCTTGGAGTTAGACAACTATAGACTGAAACCATGACCCAAAATAAATAAAACTTTTCTTGAAGATGAGTGTCAGGTATTTTACCCCAGTGATGGGAAGGCACTAAGACATTTAAACGGCATGTCGTTACAATTTTTCATTGACCTGATTAACAGAAGATCAATTCCTCGATCAAGTTTCAGCTGAGCACTGACCAAAAAGAGTATTTTGACTTCATTTACTTAAATCAAATGTAGGTTTAGTTTTTCTTTTCTGAGTTAAGGAAATATTTTTTACAGGGATACAAGCCAATTTTTATCTGAAGTAGAATTACTAGGTTTTAGCCTTTACTTTAAAATATAAATTAGTACTGTACTTAGCTTAGGCTCTTCAGAGGAATAAATTAACATCTTAGACCTTTTTTTGCTTAAAGTAGGAGTATATTTCGTATGGAATAAATGACTTTAAACAACTATATTTTAGCATTTCTTAGAGCAGATCTGTTACTTTTTTAAAGACAGTAATAAGAAAATTTCTTCAACAGTTTGCTAATATTTTTCTTCATGTATATTCTGTCATTTAAAATTACAGAAACAATACAGTCAAAGTTGGATCCTTTTCATATTTTACATAAGTATTCACAGTGGCTAAATTATTTTAGAATAGTTTCAATCTAAAAAGCAGAGAAAGGTTAAATAAACATTTCTGCTCTGTGCAGGTCCCAGCAGAGAAGTTAATGCAAGACCACAAACATTGGATTTGTACTATGTAGGCCACAAACAGAAAGTAAAAGTGCATGTGCATATTTGAACAGAATAAACATTATCTCATTTGATTCCTATTGTTTTTCAAATAGCATCTAAGAAAATAGCTATTCACCTTTGGCGAATCATACATAGAGTCATTCTGGTTTTAAAATATTATGTCTAGTTGCGTATATGTAACCAGCTGCTCTGCACCCTGACAGTCTTCCTAGAACTGCTGACCTGCCTGAATTCAAGTGAGTGACTTTAGCAAATTCTGAGCTATGCCTATCAGTATGCATACGTAGCAGTTTGTTAATAAACAAGCGAGTGCTGCCAGTTTTAGCGTCGTTCTCAGCCCCGCGGAGCTGAGACTCCGGCGAAAGGCTGACGGGATGAGAGCTGACCGCAGAGACGCGCAGCGCTCACGTGCCCGCAAGTGCTCCGCGCACAGCACCTCAGCTCCTGACTCCTGCACACAGAGTATTTGGTAAAGCGTTTGATTTTTGAAAGTGAGGGCGGCTGTCTAAACTGTACTTTGATTTGCCGGATGGTAGTGTAGACGGTTTGCATTTTCTGTAATGGAGCAGCAGTTCTGTCCTTGGAAAAGCTGCGATTGCCCTGCAGACTCTGCCCCCACTGTGGGATCCACGATGCGGCAGGGCGGGAATAACCATGCACCCCTCCCCCTCCAGGTCACGGGTGGGCTCACAGCAAGGCAGCTTCAGGCATGAGCGGGTCTCCCTTGCACCACAGCTACCCTGCTGGGGACACCTGAGAATCCTTGTGCAAACCCACAACACTTCAGTGTCTGCTGACATCTGCTGTTGTCTTTGTGACAATAAACTGTTACGGCTGCTTCGGCTTAATCTCTTCATTTCTAACTTAAACTATGAACACATGATTACATACTACCCTGCTGCAGTTTTCAAAAACTCCTCAAAGTAAAATAATGTCCTTTCAGCACCCTGTAGTCTTGTCGAGCAGGCATCAACTTTAGTGGGTTTTATTTTTTAAGAATATGAGAGAGGATACATAAATATACATGGGCAATCCTGGTTGAACAATTTTTAAAACAGAGATACTTTGGAGAAACAACAGTGTGTGCGTGTGTATGTGTGTGTGTGTGTGTGTGTGTGTGTGTTACTAGGGATTAAGCTCAAGTCCTTTACACTAAACCACTCCTCCAAGCCTTTTTATATTTTATTCTGAGAAAGATCTAATTAAGTGACTAAATTGCCTAGGTTGGGTGTGAACTTGCTATCCTCCTGCCTCAGTTTCCCAGAGTGCTGGAATCACAGGCATCTTCCAACATGTCCAGCCCTTTTATTCATCTTTTTTTTTAGAGATCATCAAATACCATTGAACACTTAATTTGAAGGTGTAATGAGTTTCTGCAGAGTGTATGCCCCAAGTTGTAGGTTATGCATAATAGCGTTGTGAGAACTAACCAATCTTATCAATATAATTTGACTTTCAGAAATCAAAGGAAATTTACCAGTTACATCAGATTATTAAAAGCAACTGAGATAATAATACATGTTTAAATGCAAAAAGTAAACTTAAAAGAATGTAAAATTAGAAAGTATTTTAGTACAGCCCTCTGAAGTGGTACAACTACAATGTCGTTTTGTTTTCCTCTTGGAACCACAAAGGAATGATTTCTTTGTTATACACTTCATGATTCAGAACTTCATTTCATGTCACTGCAAGAGTGTCGGGCTACTAGAACCCATGCCTGAGATGATGAGCTTAGAATGCAAAAA
>RJWM01049915.1:0-10946 GCA_004363535.1 Dasyprocta punctata
CAAAACCAGTATTCATTTCCCGACATCTATAGTAGAACAAAGTCAAATCATGATAGTAAGCACATCTTTTTACATTTTAGTCAGTTTAAAAGTAATGCAAATCAGGTGGGGAAGAGGCAATGCAAAGCCAAAGGGTAGAGCAACAGATCTGTGTATTTGCAACATAAAAGGCAAAACAAGCATGATAAGCCAAAGATGTAAACTGAAGAAGTGACCTGTACTTGCTCCTTGCTGCCACTTAGGCACACTTCCTGCAGAGCATCAACAGTGTACAGCAGAAATTCGTGGGCATCTTCTTGCTCTCCGGTGTGGAAGTGGCCACCTATACCTATAAATTTTAAGACAAGGTTTTGTCATTACATAGTAAATGCCTAAGCTGCAATGTTACATCTTATGTTACTCAGAAAAGCCCCAAATAATTACACCGAATGAGGAAGTAGCACTCCCGCAAGCACCGCGCACTTTCACCAAGAGCCCACAGGAGCTGCAGTCCCTGAGAGTCCAGGAGCAGCACAGAGTGACTCTCGAGTCTTTACCAAGTTAACACAGTTCCACTTCAATAAAGTCAACATCGTTCTATTGACTTGAGTTCATCCAAAATGTTAGGTTAGTGTACTTATTGTAAATATGACACTGGAACCCATAAGAGACCCTATGCAGAACATAAATATCCAACCTATTCAATTCTGTACCAATGACCATAGAACAAATTACATTCTCAGCTGCACAGTAACATTTCAATTCTTCTAAATAACTAAGCAGTTTCAGGAAGAAAGTATTTTTAAAAATTAGTTTAAATTCTTCATTCAGGGGCTGGGGGTTTAGCTCAGGGACGCACCACCTTTCTGGCAAGTGTGAGGTCCTGAGTTTGGATCCCAGTACTCCTTCCAAATAAATTCTCCATTCAGTAAAGAATTATTCAGAAAGAAACTAAGGAGGTTTCTTGTTTATTTTGTTCAAGTCATTGACAAATAGCACCACAGCCCACACAGATCTGAGCATTAATTCAGGACAAAGAGCAGGGAGACTTCATTTATAAAGGATGACAGAGAATCAGGATGTACAGAAATCAAAAGTCTCAGAAATGGATATTCTAAACCCTCAGTTCCACTAGTCAACACTGAGCTGGCTTCTATTTAAAGACATCTTCATGCTTTTTACTGGTTTCTGCCCCGTAGGTTACAGATGGAGCTCTCCAATGCTGAAAGGAAAGCCTGGCATAAACCCCACGAGGTTGGGGCAGTGGTGAGAGCTCTTCTCCTCTTGGGCTCATAGGCTGGGAAATGAATGAAGCCTTCTGATGAATGCCAGAGGGGCAGCATCTCTTAACCTGCTTGTCCCAACTGTTAATGTCAGACATTATGTCCCATTTTTAACAAGTGTAAGAAGTGGGGGTGTAGCTCAGCGGTAGAGCACTTGCCTGGCATGTGTGAGATCCTGGGTTCAATCCCCAGCACAACAAAAATGAAAACAAAAGCATTTTAACAAGTGTATCAAACTACAAGCAGATTACACATGCTAAATGATGATACAATAGATTTCCTTTTATATTTATTTATTTATTTATTTGCGGCACCGGGGATCGAACTCACAACCTCGCACCTGCCAGGGCAGGCGCTTAAGCCGCTGATCCCAACTCCCGGCCCTAGTTTTTTTTTGAGGCAAGGTTGCACTATGTAGCTCAGGCCGGCCTTGTGCTCCCATTGTAGCCCAAGCCGGCCTCGAACTCACAAAGCTCCTCCTACCTCAGCCTCTCGAGTGCTGTGATTAAAGGCGTGCGCCACCACGCCCGGCTTAGATTTCCTTTTAAATACTCAGGCCCAGGTCAAATTAGATGTAAGCTAAACACAAATCCTAGACTCTACAAGAATTAACTTCTTAATGATCACATAATGACTTAATTCTTTGCATTTTAGAGGAGGAAAAATAAGTAGGTTAGCATACCACAGTCCACAAACACACTAGAGTCCACAACACTTACATGTCTCAGAGTGTTCATGGGACAGCATATAATTGGCCAGAGGTGGTGTGTACGTCAGACACTGCAATGCCGCATTGGCAAAGCAGGTGTTGCCCAGGTTTTGAAAGCCAGTGCCAACTCTATGAGTTCACTGCCACTTAAGACAAATCTTCACTGAGGAAAAAAGAATTTTCTGTGGCAGCACAATGCCACTACCTGGGGCTAGAAAAATAAGCAGCAAAGATTTAAAAACAAAACTTGGCATGCTTCTAAAGCCAAATAAATAGCAATACTTGATCAACATTCTAAATCTCATTATTGCTGCCAGAAATACAGGCTAAAAAGGGACATTTAGCAAGACAGAGCCTAGAACATGTGAAGCTAAATGATTCAGTTTTTTCAATAAATTGCAAACATAAAAAGTGGGGAGGTTTACAAATTAAAAGAAATTTCATAGACATATCCACAAATGCAAAGCAAGAACTCCACATGGATGTCGCTTTCAATAACTAACTACTGAAAACAAACTACATAGCAACCCATGATAGTGCAGGCCTGTAATCCCAGCTACTCAAGACGCTGAGGTAGGAGGACTGCAAGTTTCAGGTCAGTCTGCACAAATTAGCAATTTAGCAAGATCCTGTCTGAAAATAAAAAAATAGCTCAGTACTTCCTGGGTTCAATCCCTCATAGTCTAGTACTCAAAAAAAAAAAAATGACAACCATAGATATTTGAATATTGACTAGATTTTTAGCACAAACTTTTTAACTTTTAAAAAGAATTCTACACATATACAGACTAAAATATGTGTAAAGTAAATATGCAATACTGGACTTGCTTTAAAATACTGGGGTCAGGATCAGTGGGTAAGTTGGCCATAAGATAATAAAGGTCAAAACCGGCTGATGACTTCGTGAGAGTTCATTACAATTACTTTTTTATAGTGACTTAACACAATCAATAGAATATATGAAGTAAACCTGTTCGCTTGAACATGTGCTTTGGGTGCGTGTATTCAGTGCCACCTCCGTCCTTCCCATTGCATCAGGTGAGCTCCCCAGGTGTCACACTTTCAGTCCTGATGGTTGGCACTGGTGAACAAACAGCTTACTTGACTAGGAAGACTCAAAATCACCAGCAGCAAAACTGAGTTCAAAGGATGGCTAGTTTCTTGGTGCTATGGAAGGAAAAGATGCCCTGTAGATGGTTCTCTACTGCAAGATAGTAATGGTCATTTAAGTAGGCTTTGGCTTGAGAGGGAGTAGAGAACTTAGGAATGGAAAAATGAGTCTGTAGAGAATAAGACAAGGGCAGAGTGAGGAGCGAAAGGGAAACCCCAGCAAAGTGACAGGTGCTGGAGCCTTGCAGGAAGGTGACCTGTGCTGAGGCAGGAGGATTGTTGCGAGTTCTAGACCAGCCTGGGCTAGGAAGTGAGCTCAAGGCCAGCTTGAACTGCATAGTGAGACCCTGTGTCCAAAAGACAAAAAAAGAAAAAAGAAAAGTAAGAAAGAAAGAAAGATAAAGAAAAAGAAAAGTGGCCTGTGGGAAAGTCTTGCCAGCAAAGCCAAAGGACCTCAAACCTTTGTGTGTAACGTTAACTAAGTTGTGCTCTATGCTATAAACTTCCCCTCACGCACACTCAGGACACCTTTAACGAACCACACCACCCACTCCCACACCACAGTATCCAAGTTACTAAGAGGACTCAAAACAATACCAGGATCAAACTATTCTAAGCTGGACAACATTCCAATTAGGAACTAATTCTAGTATTACTTTTCTTTGCATTTCAAACCTTCAAGGTTTTAATTACAAGCTCGAAAAGTACCAATTGTTAAGTGTCAATGTTTTGTTCAACTGGATAAATTTTAACAAATGTAACTGTGTTTACATTATCTGCTCTTTTCCAAAGACAGATGCTGCGTCTACTTAGGGAGCATAATAACTCCTGGTTACCAGAAAATATAAGGCTTGCTCATCTCCATTCTCTCCCAGATAGTTGATTCTTCCAAAAATTAGAAATGAAAGAAACTATTCACATTTGAGCAACCAAAAAATGATACCTTGTTATGATACATATGTTAACAATGATTGCTTACTCATTAAAGGAGAATAATTTCCATCATACAATGCTGGCCACACACGTGGCAATATCTCTTACACAATAAGCCCCTCTCTGAAACTACCAACCCACTGACAGCACTTACACAGGAGTTTTCAGCAGTGATTTAAAAAAAAAAATAGTGCCTTGATCCTTTGGTGGTGATGGCTCTGACTTTTCAGGGTCAGCCAAATCTGAACAAGCAGCACCAGGCACTGGTCCTGAGGAAAGTGTGTGATTGGGAACATCACTTAACTCAGATGCAGCACTCCAGCCGGCAGAGCCCGCATCCAGGTCTCCAATCGAGACCGCCTCGGAGTGGCTGGGCTGGCCCTGACTGGCTGATGGGTCTGAAGATTCGACTCTATCGATTATAGTCATTGTTCAACTCTGCAAAAGTCAAAAAGCAAAGGAATCTACTCACCCTGACATTAGATTTTGGAATGTTTTCTAGCCATTTTAAATTATTTTCAAACAAATCATCTGACTGTAAAAACATTAGCATTTTCTATCTTTTTTCCTCTCTTTTTGTTTTCTTGGCAGTACTGGTGATTAAAAATAGGGTCCCACGCATACCAGCCAAGCATTCTACCACTTAATTTTCTCCAGACATTTAGAATCATGCTAATCTAAAAATATCAATAATTTGATTTCAAAATCTTCAATAAAGTATTCATGCCTCCGAAATGTGTATTTCAGGTTCTAATCAGGCACTTCATTTTCCAATTCTATATGTGCTCATATTTACTAAGTACCTACTTGTACCTCTCTGTTTAACACTGGGAACTATTACTAATATAACTAAACTTTCAGTTCACATATTATTTCTCTGAGAAATGTCTTGGCTACATGAGGAGAAGAACTAGATTTGATTTTGAGCTTAAAGTTCAAAATGAGAATAGGGCACAATTGTGCACATTTGTAACACTAGCACTGAGGAGGCTGAGGCAGGAAAATCTCAAGTTTGAGGCTAGCCTGAACTACATAGGACTTAAAGCCAGTCTGGACTATGTAGTAAGACACTGTCTCAAAAGAAACTAGAAAACTACATTGTGTGAAATACATTACACTCTAAAGAAATGATAATTGTAGAAGGCCTCATCTTTGGAGCAAACATTTTTCTGAAGAGGTTCATTTATATGTTACATTCAACTGTTTGAATAAAACTTGTTAGACTTGGATATCAAATTTGAACACAAATACAAGTTACAAAAGTATTTAATTACAATTTTCTCTCCGAACCCTATTGGAAAGCTACTAATTGAGCACTGTGCTGGACATTGCACTAATTGATGGACAAACATTAACTTGTGTAATTTTCATAATGAAGCTATGGAAGATCAGACAACAGCCCACAAGGTCTATAAAATGAAGCAATTATAGCCCTAACTAGTCAGCAACTGGGACCAGGGGCACCCAGGCCTCCTCCTAGCTAGACCACCTGTTCCACAGAGTACTTTCAGTGATGCTTCTAACATTGCCCAAGAACCAAATCCAGGTGAGCCACTACCTGCAGAAACCCTTCAGGGTGCCCCGGCCGCCCATGCACAGCGCCTTCTCCTAACACCTAGACTCGGCACTCTGCCCTAGTGACCTCCGACGCTTCCCATGTTACGTTCCCACCATACCGAGTTCCTATTTAGTCCCTGCTGTCTCTGGACTGTGCACGTGCTACTCTTTTTTATCTCCTTTCCTCCCTGTCTTTCCCCCACTGGCCAGTTTACATCTCTGCTCAGTTTAGAATTCATTTCCTCTGGGACACTTTCCTCAGCAACCCCTCTCCCCTAGGACTGAGTTAGGAACCTTTCCTAAAAGCTTCGCCAGCACCCTGTGCTGATTTCTACAGCAGCACATCAGCATTCACTCTATAGCTCTTTTACTTGCTGATCGCTATTATGTTTTTTTATCTCCAGACCTGGTATAGAAAAGGATTTTCCCATGTGTTCAACAAATGAATGAACAGAGATTCTCCAAACAAGGAAGTGACTAGCATTTGCTTTTAGCACCAGCTTATGCTGAGTGATTTATATACAGCATCTCATTTAATCCTTTAAAAACTCTGCATTCCACGTATACTGAAGTTTGAGCTGCCTCTAAAATACCCATGTGTTGCTCACTTCGGCAAACATCACCATTACTTGCTGCTCACGATAAGATTGTTTTTTTAAAAAAGTGTTAATTTTGTTTTTTATAACTTTTAATTAAGGCAAAATTATCATCCAAAAAGCACAATCTTAAAGTTTGGGACGTTAATGTTGAAATAGAAATGAAAATGTTAGCTACATCTCAATAAACTCAAAAAAAAATTTAAAATTTTAACTGAAAATACTTGACTCTCATTCAGAAAGCCTGAGTCCATCAGTGACAACAGTGCCTGACTTTCAGGGGTCCACAGAGATGGCTAATAGGACGCGGGGAAGGCAGACGGGCAGTCAGCAGAGGCGTGGTACACAGGGAACTGAAGGATGTATATCTTTCTATATAACCCCTGGATGCACAGTAGGCAAAGCTCAGCTGTTCGAGTGGAAAGAAACAATCACCTGAACTGAGTCAGTTCTCAGGTCCAAAACACTCATTTAGTAAAGGAGAAGCCAGAGCTATGTCAAATATGCACCGTAGTGATTCTCTGAATTTGACCCCGAAAAACTCTGTCACTTAATTTACTCGGTAACCATGCACTAGGAAAAGGGGAGCACTCTGGCATCTCTAGGATATTGGCTACAGAGTCCATGTTAATGCAGACAGATGGGGACCATAAACACCTCCCGGGCTCCCTTATTGCTGGGGGTCAAGTGATGCCCTGAGTGCACTGGGTCACTGTCTGGTTCCCAGATGCACCATTCAAATAGTCCTACTTAGGAGTTGCCAGAAAGCAAACATTGCTTCCTTGACTCCGAGGATGAAGCTATTCAAGTAGGGAAAGGTGAGTGGAAGCCCCTGAGCAGCCTCTCTGTCAAAGAGGATGACACCTGGGTGAAGAGCAGAGAATCGTGTCACCCTTGGAGTTGTCCAGGATGCAAGGATGGGGATTTCTACCATTTCCCCATTTAATCATCAGTGTGGTCACTGTAGACACTGGATGGATCAAGGAGGATGACAGTGAATTAATGCAGACTTAACCAACGGCTAGCTTAATTCTACCGCTACCCATTCCATTCCTTTCTGTTCTATAACCACAGCAGAATGGAGCGATATTTAGAATCTCTTAGCTGACCCTTGAACCAGGCCCTTTACCTTTTGTGGTCTTGACTCATCATCAGCATGAACAAAGAAGAAATAACAGAAATGCCAAGAGATAGATTAGCCACAAAGAAGAACCTGTCATATTTTACCACAAAAATAAACAGGAAAGAAAGGGAGGCGAGAAGGGAAGAAAGAAGGAAGGAATAGAAAAGGAGGGAGGGGGGAGAGGGAGAGCAGAGCACCTTCCTTGCACCGTATAACAGTGCTCAGCTGACACTGTCACTAGACTTGAGCCCGCAGACTGCATGGGGAGACAGTCTTTGGAGGGTGCTGTTTATAAACACACTAGGTGTGAATCCCGGCTCCTGCTTTTATTGCTTAGGTTCCTCAAGTCTTGCTTTAGACTGCCATGAAATGAAAGGGTAGTTTAATTTATCAGAGCAAATAATAATAATTAACACCCCTCCCCCCAAAACAACAGAAGACGTGAAAGCCTGAAAGTTTTCAACGCAGCTTGTATTTATCTTCTGAGGAGCGCTGTCTCCTCTGAAGGCAGCCTGAAGCTGTACAGTATCTGCCACAAATCTAAGACTTGTTTTGGGATGACAGACCCCAATCTGCTCCTTTATGGATTTTCAAAATATTAATTTGGAGCCCATAATGAGCCCCACATTGGAGGTGCTGTGCCTACTTTCCAGAGACTACTTTGTTGGGCCAGAGCTGCGCCTACTTGGTTGTCCCCAGCATCACCATGCTTCAAATGAGGGCAGAAATAACAGGGGCCGGGAAGGGGACTGAACCCGAGTGAATGGTGTTTAGGAAAAGTTTGCAACTGAGCTGATACTTGAAATGGGACCTTGAGAATTAAGTAGAATTTTTTCCCAGGCAAATAATAAATCCTGGGCTGCCAGGATTTCAGGACCAAATGCCAACTGGAAGCAAAGTTTGTCTCTGTCAGAATTCCATTGTGCTTGGATTTTGTGAGATGGGCAGAAATGAAGATTAATAATTCAGTGGACAACAAGGACCGAGTTCATCAGGTCATTTGATTCAGTACATTTAGGGTTTCAAAGGACACAGGAAAAATAGGTGTGAGTCTGACTGGCTGAACTTAGAAGGAAAAATATCACTTCCTAATGGAAATAATGAAAATCTATTGTCGAACAAACAAGAATGCATGTTATCTTAAACAATGAAAAATACAGTACTGGAAGTTTGTCCACTGACATATCACCATCAAACCAAGCTATGTCTACCTGGAAGAAGACAAAATTATCTTTATTTGCATGTTATACATCCATTTATGAAAAAAAGAACATGAGCAAGTACTATCAGCATCTAATAAAAATTAAGGAAAATAATCATAGGTATAGAGAGAGGAGGCAAAAACAGAGCAAGGGGAGGAGGGTATTATGGTCTGGACTGTGTAATGGTAGGAGAACTGTCCTAACATCAGATCTGTACAGAGAGACAACCGAGTTAAAGTCAAGTCTTTAGGGTGGGTCCTAATCCAATGACAGTGTCTCCAAGGAAAAGGGAATTTGGAACATGACCACAGGGACGAGTTCATGTGAAGGCCAAGGAAGAAATCAAGGTGGGTCTGAAATGTGTCAGTGGTGTTTTTGATGTTCTGTGTTTTATGTTGTTTAGACATCTTAGGCAGCATGTAGGTCTGGGAGAAATTTCCTCTCCTATGTGTAGCTGATTTTTCTGGATAGCGAAGGACTACTCCAAACACTTGAGTTTCCTGTAAAAACCAACCAACCCAGCGTCTGACCTCAACCACTTATTTATCTAGATAGCTCCCTAATGTTTCCTCTGTCCTAACCCATCCAGGCCCAAGTGCAAACATAGAGAGACTTCCCAACGACCAAAGCCCAATGAAATTATTGCTGTCTGATATTTTTAGGTGTCTGCTCTGGTCTTGATTGGTTTTCTTCCAAAACCCCATAAAGGTTGACTCAAGTTCCCCCACATTCTCACCTTCTGCCATATGACCCACACCAGATGCTTCTGCTTGGTTCTGCCTGGCATAGACAACCTCCTGTCTGAGACCTGGTGTTACATAAATGTCTTCCTCCCAACACTCATTCACTCACTCATGTCTCATCCCCAACACTCATTCTTCCTCCCAACACTCCTTCTCATTCACTCTTCCCCCCAAAACCCTTAGCATCCTGTCTCTAGGATTACATCCTCAGAACGTCACAGATTTCATGGCCTAGGCTGTGAGAAAACAGGGTGTTACGCCAAGTGGCTCACTCACCTGCAGGAGTTGGTGAAAAACTGCACACTCAAAAGAATCCCAGGGATGAAGGCCGCTGAGGGGCCCTGCTCAGCAGGCTCAGAGGTTTTCTGATCCCTGGATGTGGAAATTGATCAGTGGTGGTGGCCACAAAAATCCGTAGTCACAACAATGAGGGCTTGTCATTAGGAAAGGATACTTATGCCAGTTAACATTAGAGAGATGACCACAACCCAGCATCTCTCCTCAGTGTTTAGACATGCGGCTTCCTATTATCCACAGGACTACAGAGTGGGTGCCATTAACAGAGAAGGCACTAGACTGATACACATGAAGCTGCAGAGGGAAGTGCAGAGGGAAGGAAGGAGTCATGGGGATTGATGTGTGTCACAGAGGGATTGGAAGCATGCACTCAGAAAAAGATGTGTATATGTGTTTTTTATATAATAAAATTGAATTTTAAATGTTACCTTAAAATGACATCAGGGGTATTGATCACCCACTCTGATATATGGAATTGGAACAATTCCAGAAAAAAAATTCATCATTAGGGCATCTCCCCATGAGATACGAACATAAAACATTCTCAGGGAATGCTAATGGAGAACTTGGAAAGTAATTTTAAACAGGACAGCCAGTAATCCCAGCACTCAGGAGACAGAAGCAGGAGGATCACCAGGAGTTCAAGGACAGTTTGGACTACAAAGTGAGTTCAAGGCCAGCCCTGCAAAGTGAGAACCTGTCTCAAAAAACAAAACACTCCCCCTCAATTAAACAGAACAGTGTTCCTTAGGTTATGGCCAGGGAACTTTAAAGAAGAAAATATATGGTACCTGGGCGTAGTCTAGGGCTATATTACATTGTTCATGGTGACTGAAAACTGAGAGGCACTGAGTCATAGTCCAGACTTTTTAAATATGGATCTGGATATCTTCAGTTGAAGTACTTTGTAACCCTGTATGTAAAATGTTAGTTACTAGCTCTAAGGCTTGAATTTCTATTTTATCTTTAAATATAATGTATATGAGATATGAACATAGAACATTCTGAGGGAATATTAAAGGAAAACTTTGCAAGTAATTTTAAACAAGAAGGCCTGTAATCCCAGCACCCAGAAGGCAGAGGCAAGAGGATCTCTAGACCATGATGCCACTGGACTCAATGTGCAGCCCAGGCTAGACTTGAACGCCTGATCTTCCTACCCCTGCTTCTACCTCCTTAGGAGGCTTTTCATCTTTACTAAAATTTGTCAAAGCCTAACTAAAATCTCATACTTGGTAGTTTTGTCTCCCTATATATAAATATCTCAAGCTGGGAATGGTATCACACACATGTTCTCTGAGCTCCTCCAGAGGCAGAGTCAAGAAGGTGGCAAGTTCTCAGCTGGCCTGGGCAACACCTGAGACCCCACCTCTCTGAAAAACAAAAAGGGCTGGCTAAATAGGTCAGTGAAAGA
>RJWM01049916.1:0-10946 GCA_004363535.1 Dasyprocta punctata
TTCTTCTTTGCAGTTTTAACTATTTTGGTGATTGAGAGCATTTCTTTTAGTTTTGTGTAATTTGAAAATCAACAGCTAATGGAAATATTCTATTCCTTCAAGAATTAAAATACACAGAAACTATACTTGACCTTCCTGTGTGTTGCAGATACTGGATTAAAATTGTCCACAATTGCGATTTTTTGTGGCAAAATGAGCATATGTCTTGGATAAAAATAAATCAATGCTTTCTGTGAAAACCCCTTGATCTCTGAGACTGATTGCCTGCTGTAAAATCCTCAACTTTTTACATGACTGAGCGTGTAGATACCTGTTTCTCACTATGGCAGAATCCTTGGACAATTTCCTATTGATACTGGATTATGTAAGGCATGACCAGATTAAGACAGCTCCATATTGCCCCTTTACACTTAGGGGAAATGAATGAGTGTCTGGAAAACAGACTTTGGTGTTGAAATATTTGTCTAAGAAAGGTTTGCAGACAATTAGCTAATCATTCCTGAATTCCACCCAACTCAATTCATTATCCGGTGTATATATAGAGAGTTATCCCTGTCTTCTTTTTAAAAGCCTACAAGTAATGACCAAGAAAATAGTCAAACAAGAAGTCAGTAAAATGTAAGAAGATAGGAGATAGTCCTTCTCTTACATTATAAATATTTAGCAAGATAGCAAAGAAATACTCAAAAATGGAAGAGAGATTTTTAGTGATGAGAGAGATTTGAAATGTACTAAACTATTAAAATATCAAGCTGTTCTCAGGCTAACTACAAGAATGTCTACAATGTCCTCTTTCCATCAAGTGCTTTAAAAGACTCACAAACCCTGACAATTAAGATAAATGGTGATATTACAATGAGAGATAAAGCCTCTTTCTGGTGCATAAATGGGACAGAAAGCCTCGTATGTCTTAGTTACTTTTCTCTCATTGTGGGACAGAATACCCAAGACGCAAAATTTAGGAAAGAAAGATTTATTTAGCTCACTGTTCATGGAGGTTTCAATCCATAATCAGCTGTCTCTAAAGCAGGGTGGCACAGGAGCAAGACCGTAACGTGGAGGAAGACAGCAAAAGCAGCATGAGGAAAAGGAAGGGAGAACTAGTCTCCTTTCCTCCCCTATAGTGTAAGAAGGCTATACCCACCCCACCATGGGTGTAGCACTCATACCACCTCCTTACCCTCTTCTTGCACAGACTGAGGATGTTTACAAAGTAAAGAGTCTGACTCCCTGCTGAGTTGCTTAATTAAACTTTTAAACTTCTCAAGTTGATACAATGTATCAAGCATTACAATTTCTAACTGAGGTCTTGCAACTATTTTTCCCCTCCCTCTCTCCCTTGTTCCTTTCCTTTGGCTCTTCTTTCATTTTTTGTTCATGCATGCCTGCATTTTTTGTTATAAATGACTAATTCATGTTCAGTTACTACCTACACCTTGCCTTCACATAACTAAAAGTTCTGATACTCCAAAAATGTGAGATTTTCAAGTCTTCTTTGAGGATAAATTAAATTTTTTTTATCAAATGTCACTTTTTCATTCATGGTAGAACACTAATCAATGGTTTTACTCCCAATTATATCTTTCTTTTATCTGAAAAAGTGAAAAAGTATGAAATATGAACTGATACTGGTTATGCATACTATATAAATAATATTTTGAATAAGGATATATTAGGTGGCAATATAGTGGTTGTTTTTTTTTTTTTTTTTTTTTGGTTGTTGTTGTTGTTTTCATTTTGGGGGGTACCACTGGGAATTGTACTCATGATCCTGCAGTTCCCAGGCAAGCGCTGTGCCACTGAGCTATATTCCCAGTCCATAATTGACTTCTAATTAAAGTTTTTATAGAAGATACAGGAATAAAACCTGTTTCCATACTTCTAAAATTGACAATGGCCAGTATTTATCTAGATCCTTTGCAGTATAACTGTGAGAGCTCTCACTATACATATCATCATTTCATCTTTGATGATAGTTTTACTCAAAGTAAATTTTATAATCTAAGTGCCAAGAAGACTCTTCTTCTATCTCAAATCTTAACAAATAGTTTACTCTCAAGTAGGCTGCTTAGTGATTAACAAGAAAATTTTACTGCGATTATTCCACTCTGGGACTAATACTTTCAGCAGTTCGGCTAATCATTACTTTGGCACCTTAGCAAATGTAACATCAGTTAATGTGCTTGGCCAAAGGGAGTCAGTGCATTATAAATGAAAAAACTCATCCACTGAGGTGTTATTGTGTGGAGAAGAGGGAAACAGTCCTTCTTTATTGCACTATGAATTATTTATGAATTTTTCAAAGAGAGAACACTACAGGGCAGGGCATCAGAAAGTGTGCTGGGAGACGTGTTCTTAAACTACCGTATATAAACTCTTATCAGAAAACCTAAATATGAGCAAGATTTTTGCCCTTAATTTACATTTTGAGAAAATAAACATCTACATACATTTCCAGTACGTTTACTTTCAAGAATGCTTTTCTAGTTATTTAGAATGATAATAAAACAGATTCCCTTCAGATTTGCTTAAGGACTTTCAGACTACTTCAGCATGAAAGGAAAAATGGCCCTCCTTTTTTAGAGGTCATTTAATTATGGTAAGCTCTAAATTACCCTGCATTATAGTGTAAAACATGTGTTTCATTTTATACTTGAGAAACTCTGGCCTTACAAAAATCTGAAAGGAAGAATCTGTCTTATGTCTTAGTAGCAAAGATTTCATGGCTAATATCTATGCCTATCTATCTATCTACCTAGATTTTTGTATACGTGTAAATACATTTGCACAAAGTATGTATGTGTGTGTGTGTGTGTGTGTGTATATACATATATATTACATGTGTGCAATTTATATATGTCTTTGTGCCTATGACAATATAACTTCTATCAGGAATGCATAAACATACACACAAACGCACACATATATGTGTGTATATAACAGCGTACATGATATAATTTTAAAATATTAGCATTGAATTTATCATCTATCATCATATAAATGTTAAATCTTGGTTTAGCTAGGCTTTTCACATTGAATTACTTCATTGATAAAATCTCCCAATTACTATAAAAATACACAACTCACTTGCATTTTGGTTCTTGTTATATGTTCTCAATAATAAGCTGTAGAACTTGTTATTAACTCCCATGTACTAATTCAAACTGATTCCACTTTGGTAAATGAATCACTCTAATATTATCTTCATTATATTGTTATGCCCTATTTTTTACCCTTCATAGGCCTTTATCTCATGTCTTTTGATTTTGCAACTTCATTTCTGTGACCTGTAATTTCAAAGGTGTACCTTGAAATACCTACTTTGCCTGTGCCTATTGTGTATTCAGAACACATGTATACTAGTTGGAACAGGCTAATGTGAGGGAACAAATATACTCCAAAATTTCAAATTACCATTTCTTATTCTGCCCCTTGACCTGTTTTAATAGATAAATATTTCTTGAACACAGCCAAGCTTATTTGTTTGTGTATTGTCTGTGGGTAGTTTTGTGTTACATCTGTTAGTAAATAATTCTTTTAATTTCTATTCTGCACAATGTAGGCAGAGCAATAGCATTAATATTCAAAGACAACTACAGTGGTACCTCAGTTCATGAACTTAAATCAGTTCCATGATTCTGGGAAAGATGATAATGCTTTGTGTTTGTGTTTTCTTTTGCTATAATTATGGGGAAAGTATTTACTTCTTAAATAGTCAAACTAACATTTTGTATCTTTAAATTCACCCCTGGCAAACTATGTTCTACCTCACTAGTCATTTGTTTCCTGCTTGCTTTTCCCTGCTCTGCCCCTGTGAAGTGGGAAAACCTGTTAAGCGGCAATAACATAGGTCTAATATTACTTTCTGAAGGAAAGTAAAGATTTGATAAGGTTTAATCCTTGTGTTTCCTTATTTTTTCTTATTAGTACCATCAATTTTCTCCGACACCATTTAGAAAAGATGCCATTTGGTTTAGCATGACCATTGTCCATGTGCTCATGCAACTAACATTTTTGAATTAGTTGACTAGGAAGGCAGGCTCTTTACCCAATCCCATTCTATTTTATTTCTAGTCTCAAGGGTAGTGCTTGAATGTAAGGAATGAACAGTATTTATTTAATGTTTTCTTACAAATAATCTGTTGAATAAAAGGAAAAGAATTCGAATGCTGAGTGAACTTGCATTATTCTATTACACAAACATATTCAATTTTTATTTCAATTATAATCTCCTAAGGAAGCATTCAGGTGATTGCCATTTGTGTACTTTTAATAAGAAGGATGTATAGCTCTTTAAAGGGCAGCACATTCCATGATTGAGCTTCTTGAACTCCTGTACCAATCTTTTCAATGTTAAATTAATTTTTGTAAACTTACACTCTAGCTCTAGTGCACTTTTAAATGAGTAAAATAGTATCTGATCTATTGAATGAAGGGCATATTTTTATATGTGAAGGTAAAATATTTTCTGTATATGTATTTCTTTTTATTATGATAAACCAATGAATGGTGTCTTATTTTCTTTTTAAATCTTATCTTTCTCATAATATTTAGTGTAGGGTAATGTTTGCTGATGAAATGCAAGTATTTATTTATTCATTTGCAATTGTTATTGTAGATTCCTCAGTGTATGTAAGAAATAATACAGGGAGACCCCATACACAATTTACCATTTTTTGCAGATGGCAGCATTGTACGAAACTATGTCACGTTATTGCAATAAGGAATCATATTAATAAAGACACTGGTCTTACTTAGATGTCATCAGATTTACTCTCGTTCATAGCTCTGTGTGTGCGTGTGTGTGTGTGTGTGTGTTTAGCTCTCTGTGATTTTATTAGATGTGCAGATTTATATATTCATCACTACACTCAGGTTACAAAAAATAACCAAATTTCTATTACGAAAGAGCTTCATTATTACAACTGTACCGTGTCTGATAGTCCTATCTCTCTCACCACTAGTCTATTTTCATTTCTAAAATTTTCTCCTTTAGAAGATGTTATAGAATTGAAATGAAGCACTATATAACATTTTTAGGAATGGCTTTTACACTCAAAATAACCTGTTTAAACTGTCAATACCAAAATTTCCCTTTTATTTTCTGAGTATTTCATGGCATGTATATACCAGAATTTGCTTAATCACAAATTGCTTAAAGTGTGTCTGAAGCTATGATAGAATTATGATAAATTATACTGCTCTGAACATTTATATACAATTTTGAACAAATATGTTTTTCAATTATAGGATGAGTATCAAAGTACAAGATAACTGACTTATATGACAATTGCAAAGGATTACCACCGTTTAAAAAATTCTCCTTAAAGTTTTATTGATAAGAAGGAGATTTCTGAGTAGCAGAATGTCCTAAGCACATGATTATTAATTTCATTTGGTAGTTAGTGTGTACAAATCAAAACATCAATGATGTTCACAGACATAATACTAATTTCAACCCACAGAGGGAATATGTTCTGCCCTCATCGGTTTTACTAAGTCTTAAAAGGATGTAGGCAGTCATAATCTAGTGGTTAACAAATACAGTAATGATAGATCAACCTCTGAAAAGGAGTTTGAAGAGGTTTCAGGAAACAGAAAGATATTCCTTGCTTTTGGGAAAGAAGAATCAACGTAGTGAAAAGGGCCATACTCCCCAAACTGTTATACAAACTTAATGTAATCCCAATCAAAATACCATTAGCCTACCTCATAGAACGAGATAAAAGATGACTAAAATTTATTTGGAACCAGAAGAGACCTAGAATAGTAAAAACAATTCTGGGCCATAATTGCAAGGCAAGGAGCATCAGAATTCCTGACTTGAAGTTATACTATAGAGCAACTGTGTTATAAACTGCATGGTACTGGGGGAAAAAAACCCAAGGATCAGTGAATGTAGAAACAACTTCCAACATACACAACCAGGTTATATTTGAAAAAGGGGTCAAATGCTTTTATTGGAAGAAAGATAGCCTCTTTAATAAATAGTGCTGGAAAAACTGAGTTTTCACATGCCAAAGACATAAACTAGACCCATATTTATCACTATGCTGTAAAATAACTTCAAAATGGATCAAAGATCTAAATACTAAAATAGAAACACTGAGTCTGATGGGAGAGAGAATAGGTAGAACTCTTGAAGAAATAAGTGCAGGCAAAGACTTTAGGAACAAAACTCTGATTATATGGTAAATATAACAAAGAATCAACATCTGGGAGGTCATCTGATTAGAAATTTTATGCACAGAAAAAGAAATCACTAACAGAGTGAAAAAGCAACTCACGGGGCGGGAAAAATTTTTAGCTAGTTGTTTCTCAACTAGCTAACTAGGACTAATATCTAGATCATTTAAATTGCTTTCAATCTTTCTTTTTCAAGACATCATTTAGAACCTCAAAATCTAAAAATGTATTGCTTTTAAAAGTCTTACAAACATTCAAGGCACTCTTGAAACTCTTTCCTTCAAATAAGATCTTCTTAGTTAATCAGTATCTTTTCTTCTTTTGTAAAGCATGTAAGTCTCAGATATTTTCTCTGATTTTTACTATATTTATTGCACTTGTAATTCTCTTAACTATGATTTGGACTTCTGGACAATAAGCATATATCTTTCTGACCTCAGGTTGGGGCTATTAAGCAGCATAGCACTTTTGCCACAGAAACATGCAGTTTCTTTTAATCATCAACATACTGAACATGTGCTTGATGGACTGAACTACAAATCATATAGATAGAAATAGCTTTCCAAGCAAATCCAAAGGACCAGTCTTTGATCTGTGGAAGCTGAGGAATCTTTACTTATCAAAAGGAAGGATCTTTTTAAAAATATTGAGTGAAGATCCCTAAAATATTATTAGAAAATCTGGGTATGTTGCATTAAATATCCCTTTCACCAAATACTCTAGAAAGAAAAAAGAGAAAAGAAGATTATTAAAAAGAGATAGAAGAGAGAAAAAATGCAAGGTTTTCTGTCTTTCTATTTTTCTTTTCTTTTTTTTTTTTTTTTTTTTTTTTGTTCCAAGAATTGAACTCAGGGCTTCGTGCTTGCCAGGCAGGCTCTGTGCAGCTATGCTTTTTCCTCAGCCCAAAACTCCAAATTTTTAAAGATAACCTCAAAAGTAAATCTTCATCTTCATTTGTTTGCTGTTTTGTTGGTTTCTTTTGATGCTTTTGCAGAGTACACTAACGGCTTAAACATTCTATTATGGCAGAATAATTGTATTTATAGTGTTATGGCTTTCTTTCATTTTTTTTATTTGTGTTAACAAAAGTACTATTTTCTGATTATGCTACCATGACTGCTTCTAATATTAGTGATTAATTTCAAATGTCTATGATCTTTTATTTTCTGTTTTCATGTACTTTAAGCTGTACTCTGCATAGACATAAATCATAGTAATATCTTAATGTTAATAAGATTGAAAGTTATTTGCATGATCTTATTATACACATAGATGTCAGCCCTGTTGACCTGAATTTTGTGAATCTGCAAAGTGCAGAATTGATATTTCCAAAGGTCATTTGAAAATTCCAGCTGTGGTAACTAGAATGTATTGCAAATGAATCTTGCCATCATCTGGCGCTTTTTTAAATCAGTGCTGTCATCGATTTGGAGATTTGCTGATAAACAGTAAGTTTATGAAAAAATACAGCATTGATTAGCTTACTTTAGATTTTTTTTGGGACGTCACTACTTTGTTTCCTTTCTTGCTCTCTCTTCACTCCTTTTCTTTCTTTCTTTCTGAAAGCTCATCTCTTTACCTTTTTTGTTGTGTTTTCCTGTGAAAAGAAAGTATCATATAGTTACCTCAATCAATTTGTTCTGTTTAATTTCTCATATTGTTAATACCTATATAGCCTACTTGCACTTTTTTTAAGAACCCATTAACTGTGTGTTGATTAATCAATTATGTTGGCTAAAATACAAAAGAGATCTGTCACAAGTTAGAGAATGGCAGATCATTGTAAGCACAACTTTATATCTTGCAATTATGCATCAATATCATGACCCTTAATTTCAAAATGAAGGCATTTCTTTCTGGGAGCATATAATAAAATCCAAAGTGTATTTTTTAAGAAGTGGAAAATCTTGTTAGCGAAATCTGGAAAAAGTAGTCTGCTTTCTTAATCCCTACTTTGATCCTATTTCAAGGGTTTGAAGGAAAGCATAAGCCGCAGAAGAAAAAACTCCTTCAGTGTTTTTTTTTTTTCCTAGAATTGGAAACATTTATTGATGTTTAGTACCCTAGATCATTTTAAACAGTTTTTATAAGTTGTTAGATATTTCATATATTCTAGTTTTCAAAAGTAAGAATAAAATGAAGTAATAAATGTTGCTGTTAGGAATATCTGAATGTACACATGGTTAAACACAGGTATAATTTATTTTATTACATCCACATTGTTTTCTTGGAAATATAGGTCTGACAGTCTTCTACGTCACTCTTGCATACATACTGTGAATGGGACACACATCTGTTTTATTCGTCAGTAATCTTTCACATTGTAATAACATTTAATCAAAATGTTACCTACATTTTTAAATTACCTAAAATTTATGTAAATTTTTTCTGCTAATATTCTTCTGTTTAAAATATTTTTTATTTTAAGGAAGAATGAATAATGTGTGAGACTATTAATGAGCACTTATAGTCTTTCATATGTTTTTGTATGTATTGTTATGTGACTCATTCACTGTATAATTTGCTTTGCAGATATAATTTGTTGTTGGTATGTATAAGTTTTTCTTCAAGAACAACTCCAACATGAAACGTCTCTAGAAGCACATATGGGTAATCATAGTTTACCATTATAGCATCTAAAAAATAGCTCTTCATTTTTGAATCCTTTATGGTTGGCCTTTGTAATGCTAGGGGCTTTGAATAAAGCTACACAAATATTGTTTGGAAAACAATACTGGTGTTAATTTTGAACCATTTCTAATCAAATTCCTAGCCTCAAACACACTGGCTTTGAGAGACCTGATCAGGAATAAATTAGGATTAGCATCATTGCCCTGGAGTGGTGCTGAATTCCTCAAGCATGGGTATCTTCACAGGGTCTCAGCTCTCAGAAACAAATTTTCAAACAAATTCCTATTAGCAATGAATTTGGAAGGTGCAGTACAGAATCAGAAAAGATACAAGCCAGCTGTAATTTTTTTTCTGAAGAACAAGGATTTGTTATGTCATAAAATAAATGCAAATGGTAAACACTGTTGCAGCATCAGAATAGGCCTCAAAGCATGACCAAGGGCACTTAGCCAGCTCCTGGGTGTGATACACTGAGCTGAAAGCAGAAACAGTCATATTTCCATGTTAAAACTGAAGCATGCTAAACATTATTTTCAATGTTTTTCCTCAATGTTTCTTACGACACCACTTCTGTTTTTTTGTTTGTTTGTTTGTTTGTTTTGGTGGGGGGAGAACGCAGTATTTGCTACGGTGTTGCCAATAATATCAAATCCCTATCATGGAATGCAGGAAAAATTTTCTCTTTGGCATAGCACCCAAACTTCAAAATAGGAATATCACTTTCGCTTTAAAAGACAACAGGTTTCGTGAATAAAAATATATATAAATGGCTAATTTTGTCCTTGACCTGATTGTCTTCTTAGAGTTGATTACGTTGTTTTAATTTTTAAAGTTGTAACGAAGTATGGTTAAAAAACAAATGTGTATGTATGCAGCATATTACACAGAAAACAGACACACTGAGAAATGTTTAGCAAAATCAAATAATTTAAGAAATACATCGTCTCACAAATTTACTCTGTCTGTGTGACAGAGAGACAGAAATGAGCCAAATATCCCTATCTCTTTTTCTCTCCCTCCCAACTTTCCTCTCCCTTCTGTGTTTGTTCTGTTCTGTAAGTAAAATGAAATATTTTTTCCAAATTGCAATAATTCAATAAAAATGTCAGTGATATTATGTTATTTTGCTTTATCCATTATGGAAAATACATCTGCCCAATTGTTATAGTTTGGTTCCTCACCCCGATGCAGTGTCAAGGGAGATGGAAACTTTAGGAGATGAGACATTTGCAGACAGTAGTTCACCGGCCCTTGCCTTTTAAGGGTACACTTTGTTGCTGGACTGTGTTTCTGCATTGTGCGTCTGTATCTCTACAATTTCTGCATGCCAGGTGGTGAACTGCTATGTCTACTGCATGACCGCTGCCACAACATTCTACCTCACTACTAGCCTAAAAGTAAGTGGTCCAAGTTACCATGGGTAGAAACCATTGCATCCTGATCCAAAATAAGGCTTTTGTCCTTTGAGGTACTTATTTCAGATCGCATTTCATCATTGTTTGAGCATGTGGGAATTATTCTGAAAATTTTTGTCACATATTATTATTCTATTATCAGGAAAAATGCGATATGATTTAGTTACATGTGCATTTGACATATAGATTTTAAATTGTTCTTTTTTTAGAGATCAGAAAACAAAATACCTTTATTTTTGCTGACTGTTTCATAATTCTATGTCTTTTGCCATGCATATTGTCCTTACATGATCTTACACCAAATATGTTCAAGAAAACTAAAACAAAACTTTTAAGAATGAAAATTTTCACACCTGTTTCTTCCCTCTCCCACAGAAATGTTACCATTCTCAAATTGCTGAATCACTTATAAATAAGAAAACCTTCATATAAAATAATAAGTAGTTTTAAAAGACAAGTATCGATTTATATTTTTCTTGAATGAAGTTATCTTAACGACAGTATGTGTTTTTTTTGTTTTTTTTTTTTGTTTTTTTTTTTCTGGAAATCAAACTTGCCAGTCAGCAATTGTGCCACTGAGCTACACTCCTGGCCTAATGACAGTGTTATATATAAATTATTTCATAAGATTGAAAAGCTAGTGCATTCTTAAGATTTCCACACTGCGACAAAATGTCTGAGAAAAACAACTTTGAAGAAAAAAGATTTATTTTG
>RJWM01049917.1:0-10945 GCA_004363535.1 Dasyprocta punctata
TGCATTTTTCTAATGGTCAATGATGCTGAATATTTTTTCGTGTGCTTAGTGGCCTTTGGTAATTCTCCTCTTGGAAATGTCTATTAATTTCAAGTGCCCATTTTCGGAGTGGTGGTCTATGTTTTGAATGCTTTATGTATTCTAGTTATTAATCCTCTGTCTCAGGAATAACTGGCAATTTTTTCCCCATTTTGTAAGTCGTCTCTTCACCCTGTTGATTATTTATTTAACTGTGCAGAGCTTTTTAATCTGATGTAATTCCATCTGTTGATTCTTGATATTATTTCTTGTGCAATTGGGATTCTGTTCTGAAAGTCCTTGCCGATGCCAGTATCTTCCAGCGTTTTACCTGTTTTATCTTCCAGTAGATTGGGTGTTTCTGCTTTCATATTTAAGTCTTTGATTTGTTTTGATTTGACTTTAGTATCATCTGAGAGAAATGGGTCTAGAGTCAATCTTCTTCTTGTGGTTAATCAGTTTTTCCAGCACCATTTTTAAAAGAAATTACTGTTTTTTAAACATGTTCTTGGCTCTTTGGTCAAAAATCAGATGGCTGCTGGGCATGGTGGCACACAACTTAAATCCCAGCACCCCAGGAGACTGAGGTAGGGGGCAGCATTGTGAGTTCGAGACCTACTTGGGCTACAATGTGAGCAAGGCCGGCCTAAACTACATAGTGCAACCCTGCCTCAAAAAGCAGTAGGTCCTGGAGTTTGGCTCAGTGGCTTAAGCGCCTCTCTGGCAGGAGTGAGGGTGAGAGTTCGATCCCTGGTACATGCACACACACACACACACACACACACACACAAATCAGATAGCTAAAGGTGCAGGGGTTGTTCCTGTGTCCTCAATTCTGTTTCACTGGTGAGCATTTCTGTTTTTGTGCCAGTGCCATGCTGTTTTTCTTATTGTACCTTGGCAGTATAACTTGAAATCTGGGAATGTAATGCTTCCTGCCTTGCTCTTTTTTGCTCAGCCTTGCTTTGGCATATTCTGGGTCTCTTTTGGTTCCATTTGATTACGCTATTGGTGTTTTGATTGAAATTACGTCTAGGTATCATTTTCTGTAATATGGTCCTTTTGACAATGGTAGTTCTACCTATCCAGGAATGGGAGATGTCTTTTCATTTTCTTTTTTTTTTGTTTTTGTTTTTGTTTTTGTTTTTCTTTCTTGGTACCGGGGATCAAACTCACAACCTCGCGCTTGCCAGGCAGGCTCTTGTGCTGCTGAGCTAAATCCCCGGCCCTATCTTTCCATTTTCAAATGTGCTTTTTGATCACTTTTTTCAAGATATAATCATTTTTATTATGAAGGTTTGTTCACTTTCTTGGTTATGTTAGTTCATATGTATTTAATTTATTTGAAGCTCGTGTGAATGGTATTGTTTTCCTGATATCCCTCATGATGAGATCATTGTTGGTGTATGGAATAAGAACACTATTGATTTTTGTGTGTTAACTTTGTATGTTCCACTTCGTTGAGTTATTTATGAGTTCTCAGGATCTTCTGGGGAATTATTTTTAGTCTTCTATGTAACAAATTGCATCATATGTAAATAAGGATAATCTGATTTCCTTCTTTCCTATTCATATCTCTTTTATTCCTTTCCTTGCTTGATTGCTCTGGTTAAAGTTTCAAGTACTATATTGAACAGAAGTGAGAACATGGACACCTTTGTCTTTTTCCTGATTTCAGAGGGAATGCTTTCAATTTTCTCCTATTTAGTGATGGCAGTGAGTTTGTCGAAAATGGCTTTTATCAGTTTAAGTGAAGATCATGCTGTACCTATTTTCTCAACTTTAAAAAAAACATGAACAGATACTGGATTTTATCAAAGGCTTTGTCTGCATCTATTGAGATAACCATGTGATTGGTATCCTTACTTCTGTTTTGGTGATTTATTAAATTTATTGGCTCACGCACGCTGAGTCATCCTCGCATCCTTGGGATAAAGCTGACTTGGTCACGATGTATGATCTTTTTAATGTTTGGAGGGCACTGTTCCAGTGTCTTTGCCCCACTGCTGGGTCACAACTGCTTTCAGTGTCTCACTGACCCGTGGATTGCTTAATGCCCAGCTGGGGGCTCCTGTCTAAGATAGTGACCTTGTTTCTTTCTCTCCTTAGGGATAATGGGTTCTAACTCAGAGCTGCTCCCTGAGTGGTTCTCTCACCCATGCACTCCTTAGTTCCCTAATTTCTTTGCCACTGTGCTCCATCTCTTAGTGAGAAGAGAGCTGGGACAGGTGGACTCCAGGCCGTGAGTGCGAGGCTGGGCGCTGCACAGGGCAGCCCAGTGCTGTTGCTGTACTGGCTTCTTCCTTCGGGCATCAGATCCTTTTCCAAATAGCACATTCACCAGACCTGGGTGGTAAGCAGCGCCAGGATTCAAAGGGAACCCTGCTTCTTTGTTGAAACGCTCCTGATAATCGTTCTGTGGGCTTTTCCTTCAAGTTTCCTTCCTGTGTGTGGATTTTCTGGTTGACCCCAACACAGCTCTGTTTCCAATTACCTGCAGATTCTGTTGAACTTACTGATTATCATCTGAGAGTTGCTGCCTGTAGCCCCTTGATATTTTTTTTCAGTTGGTGCAGCAAAAAGAGTTAGAGTTTTTCTGGTTAGTAAAACTTCTGCTAATTCACTTTTTTATTTGGGTTTAGGAAATGTGCTAAGTTCTCAATGTCAATCCATGTGAATTTCAAGGGAAATTAAATCTGTTTCTAATTTTGTTATGTATTACTCATTGAAATACAATGTGGTATAAAATACTTGATGTCCAGAAATCTTATGATCCATTTTATCACTTTTTATTTGATCCAGGAAGTTGATTTTCATGGACAGTAAATAAAGTTTATGTCTATAAAGATAACGCCGTGAAGTCTACCAGTATGCTTATAACAGATGCCATCAGTATTTCCAAACACGTTTGATATGGCTCAAAATACTTTCAATAGAGCAGTTAAAAAATAAAAGTACTAACAAAGAGAAAAAAAGATGTAGAAGAAATTTTAAAAATTATGTACGGGATATTGTAAAATACATTAAATTTGTTCTGAGCTTTGTGAATGCAAAAGACAAACGAAATCTTTTGCTTGGAAACCAAGACTGATTTTTTGTTGTACCACCTTCATTGGTAGTGCATACAACACATTATGAAAACAAAAGCTAAGCAAAGAAACCAAGAACTGAGAAATACCCCGGGCAGCAGAAGTTTTCTAAAGAAATAAAAGCTTGTGTTTTCTTGCAAAGTCCTTCCTAACAAGAGTAACTTCATTCCTGCATTTGAAATCATGAGATAAAACTGCTAATTTTTCCCACTTGGAATGAAAAACTAATTATGTGTAACTTCAGCAATTATGTAAAATTTCTTATTAAATGCCTGTTTAATTTTTATTTGAGTAGACATTTTTTAAAAACCTACTCCCCCCAACTCCCTTTTGGCAAGTAAAATTCTCCTCTTTTAAGAGTGCTGTTGTCACTGAGTCTTTCTTTGACTCTAGTTCTACTACCATGATGTTTTCAAAATTAAAATCAACTTGCATTTTTCATTGCTAATTACCAAAGCAATAAATCTCCTTTGCAGAAGTCAAGAATGTCTATAAAGTAAAAAAAATGTAAACAAACATACAGAAATCTCATAATTTTGCTTGCCTAGAGAAAACTATTAATAATGTGGATATTTTTCTCAAGCTGTGAGAGTTGTATTTTGTGGAATAAAGTCTTATTGCATTTCATTTGCTAATATGAGTGCAACCAGAATTTGGATTATTGAAACAAAAATCAACTGCAGAGTTATATTCACTATCTTTAATGTCTTGAACAATGACAGATTTTAATTCCTTTGTGAAGTTCTTGAGCTACAACCTAAGATATTTGACAGATAAACTCTGAACTCATATGTTGATAAGGGGAAATTAATCAAGGATTAAGAATACTTGACTGTAGAGAAGAAACAGGTTTTGCAATGAAAACACATTAAATAATTGTATTAACCCATTTTAATTTTTAAAAACGCTCTCTGGTCATTACTGCTAATTCTTTACCTAGCCTTCCCCTTCCATTGCATTTCTCATTCTCTCTCCCTATTTTAGATTTATTATTATGGCTTGTGTCTAAATGTCCCCTCAAAGCCTCAAGCAGTCACAGGTGGGGCTTTTTCATAAGTAGCTGAATTTAGAGTGTGTGACTGATTCATGGTGCCATGCTAGGATTAAGGGTGGGTGGTTACTAAATCAGTCCACTGATTGGTTTGGCACTGCCCTAATCCCTATAGTCTTGATACAATATAAGGGACAGGAAGAGGCTTGTCTTGTCTCTTGCTTGCTTTGCTACCTTCTGCCTGCCATGAACTGTTTCTTCTCTGCAATGCTTGTCTGCCATGCCATCCCATTTTGGAGCCAGCTGATTATGGACTGAAACTTCCACAAACTGTGCTAAGCATTGGTTTCCCCTTTTTACTTTGGGTGTTGGGTATTTTATCTCAGCAATTAGAGAGAAGTAACTAATACACCATCTTGTAACTTCCTATATCATTTATTTATTTATTTACTCAATTACCTTTTTTCCTATCAACAGGATGCAAGCCCACAAGGGCTGCCATGTTTCAGTGTCTATTCAGTGATGTGCATAGATAGGGCAGGGTCCAGAGGAATAATTTCAAATGGTATATTAATTCAGTATGTCCTCAAAAATATATGACATTATTAGAAGGGAGTGATTGATAAAAAAACCCCTTAGGTTCTCAGATGTCACAGCTTCACGGCATGCATTCTATTATTCCCCCTCACATCTTGGGTTAGACGTCACACTAAAAGCAATTGTTTCCACTATAATCAGTCACGACATTCTTTCCTATTTAGCTTGAGCACAGCCACATAATCTGGTTAAAATAGTGTTCCAAATATACACTTCCAGTTGAAAAGAATTTGTTCCCATTTGCATCTGGCTTTAGAAAGTGCATTCATACTGCAGGGTTATCTTATTGCTAACTGTAGGAATTTCTATTTATCAATACATTTGTGTATTTAGTGATTCATTAAATATTTGTTCAGTAGCTACTAGGATTTATTGTACTGCCAAACATTCAGGATATGAAGACACTATAGTATTTCTTACCTTCAAGATTAAAAGAAATGGTGGAAGTTAGGAATAGTTTCATTCATCAATATATTCATACTTTAAAAAATATGTGGCTGGGCACAGTGGTACCTGCCTGTAGTCTCAGCTACTCATGAGGATCTCTTCAACCCAAAAAGTATGAAATTGGCCTGAGTGATACAGTGAGATTCCATCATAAAAAAGTTTATTTTAGTGCCAACCCCTGTGTCAGGTACTGTTATGGTTTGTGTTCAGATGCACCCCCCTCAACCTCATGGAATCATGGAGGCCACTGAATCTAATGTTTGTGATTGGCTTATTGCCTAGTGCTGGGATTGGTGGAATGAGTGCTGTACCCGCCCAGGGGTGGAGCCAGCATACAATGTATGAAAGGGAAGGAGGCATGCTTTTCCTCTTTTGCTCTGTTCACTCTTGCTGCTTGTGGCTGCCATGTACAGCTGCTCCTCAGACATGCCCCCCTGCATTGGAGCCAGCTGAGTATGGACTAAAAACTCCAAAACTGTAAGAAATAAACCTTTCCTCCCTTCATTTGGGACATCAGATATTTTGTCTCAACAACAAGAGAAAAGTAACCAAGACAGGTACTGTTCGAGGTTCTGGAGATATACACATGTAGTGATACAAACAATTATGTTATTGTATGCATATGATAACGTGCACAAGATGCCATAAGCACACATTTGTGTGTGGTTTAAGTGAGGAAACTTCAGTAGACAAGGTGATTCCTATGAGATGAAAAATCATTTACTAAATAGCAACTTCCATAATATTTGCAAAGAATTATGATTATAACAATGACCACTTTTTATTCAGTCTTTACAACATTTTAGGCATTTTGGTTATATTGTCTCATGGACTTTGTAAATATTCTGTGGTATAATCAATGTTGCTGTCTAGGATGTGATAGTTTCTGCTCTTATCTACTACACTACTTAGTATGAATGGGAGAAAGAGTAATTAAGAGGAAAGAAATGAGATAAAACTGAAAAAGTTCCTAAAGTACCTTGTGTATCAGGACCTTTGAACACTACCCTCTAGGCATTGTAGAAATATTAAAGACTAAAACCTTGAGAATAACACGAGTAGTTTTGATACTTAGAAAGGTAAGATGGGAAGGATCAGACGCAAAGGTGGAAACTGGGAGATAAAGTAATACACCATTTCCACAGTCTGACAGCAAGTCCGAGGTCTAAGTGAGGGTGAAAATGGAGAGAAAAACCTACAAGTAGAATCATCAGACATTAGTGTAGCATAAAATGTCCCCCCACCCCCGACCCCCACCAGTGTACTTTAATTTGTTAGTTGCCCAAGTAATAGTTTCTGTTCCAATACTGTTTGCTCCTGTCTCTTAGAAACAGCTGTGGTGCTTAGCTGGTCACTATGATGCACACTGTATAAACCAATCCCCAGTTGACAAGCTATTCTGCCTCTGTACTTCTTGCTTATCTCATACAAGCCCTAGACCACCAGAGATCAGGGCCTGATATTTTGGGAATGATCCCCATCAGTGCCTGTCGAAATAAATAAATCTGCTTCCAAATCCTGGGTATCATCTTGCTGTTTCTACTTGCCATTGCATTAGTGACTGAGCTGATGTGGAGAGAGAGAGGTAGACAGTGAATGTGATTAAGTTTTTGACTTGGGCAGCTAGATGGGTGTGGGATAAGGAATCCAGCAGAAGGAGGAAGAGTATGGGTCTGGGAATGATACAGCTTTGATTTTGGATGTGTGGGAACTGAGATGTGCGTGGACATGCAGTGGACACATCTGGTAGGTGATAGGACGGCAGAATTTAGTGCTCAAAAGAGATGTCTGGATGAACACAGAATTCAGTGCTGCCAGCATTGAATCTGTACTGTAAGAAAATGAAAAAGTTTAAATTGAGGGAAAAAAGAGGACTGAGGACAAAATATGGCAACCTAAGATGCAGAAGAATACAAACCAAAAATGAAGAAAGAAGTCAAGGAAGAAGAAACTTTCAAGAAGCTGGGCTGGTGAATGTTTCAGAGAGATGGAGAATGCAAAAATTATTTTGGGGCTTGATAACTAGTTTTCCTAAGGGTGCAGTTTTATGATCTGTCTAGAAAAATAAAAAAACTTAAAATGATTTTCCTACTGGTGAGTAATTGGAACATAAGAAATCTGATATAGTTGGTAGGAAAATTGCAAGAAAGATACAATAACAAAGAGAAATAATAGAAACTAGAGAAGCAGTAAACAAGGCCCAGTGCATTTTAAGGATCTTATATAACCGAATCCAATCATATTTATTTTCAATGTTCTATATTCATATTCAGTATCTGATACAGAATATAGATAATAAGCATCCTAGGCAGTTAAAATCGAGGATAATACATATTATGACAGGTTAGGACAGAATGTCTTGGGAGAACAGAGAAGTCTGTAATTCAGCTTGGACTAGAGGAAGTCAGAGTTTGGCTGAGGGGTAAGAGCTCAGGAAGAGGTAGATAAAGACACTGTGGGACAGGAAATTCTTTTGAAGAGGAGGGGCTGCACATATAGACTTGTAGGAGTGAGACAGTGAAGGGTGTGTGTACAGCTCTCAGAAACTCAGCATGGCTAACGTGGAGCAGTGAGAGATGAGGCCAGGAGAGAATGAAGAGATGAGTCACAGAAGGCTTTGCAAACTAGTTTGGAGTGCTGTGGACTTTATTCTGGGGGTCATGGAACCTTTGAAGTGTTCAAAGGATGATAGCAACATCATCAGGATTGTACTTTAGAAACATGACTCTGGCTGGATTTTGAGACTAGGTTTGGTTTGAGAGTCAAAGAGAATAATGAGTAGGCCACAGCACTCATCCAGGGAAGTGCTTGATGGTTGTGTACACAGAGGCATTGATAGCGGAAATTCAAAATATTGGACTAGTTCAAAAATATTAGGGAAATAGAGCGCTCCTTTATGGACTGTGAAGGCTAGCTTTGCGGTAAACGATAAAGTCAAGTATAACACAGTTGGAAGAAACTATGAGTTCTGTTTTGAATATTTGCATATGAAATGTCAATGAGTCATGACCAGCAAGATAGTGGTTATACTATCTTGAAGCCCATGGGAGAACCCTTGCAGAAGATAAAGATCGGGGAATAACATGTACACAGATCATTTAAGACATGGGAGAAGCTGAGATTACTCAGGAAGAGTGTACAGACTAAGTAGAAAAGAGTTTGGAGGACAGAACCCTGAGGAGCAACAAGATTTAGGAGATGAGGAGAGAAAGCAGAACTCACCAAGGAGATTAAGAGGAGGCAGCAAGAGCTGGGAGAAAAAGCAAGAGTGTAGCATCGCAGAAACCCAAGGAGAGAGATTTTTTAAAATTTTATTTTAAAGAGGATATAACAGAATAAAACCAATCAAAACAAACCAGTGTAAGAGATACAGGGCTTCAAAACATTATGAAATCAACAGTAGTTACCAAAATGCCTTTTGATGTTCTCAAAATAGTTGCAGATAACTTTGGAAATAGTAAAAATCACACAGAACAGAATAGAATAGAAACAATAAAAACAGAATAAGGAATGCAATAAAGGACTTCAAAACAAGCCAATAGTAAATCCAAATTTCTACCATAATATATCTTGCTATCCTTGAAATACCTTCTCCTACCATCGGATTTAACATAATCAAACAAAACGAAAGAGAATAAAACCCAACCCAACAATGGAAATGATATAGGACCTCAGAAGAAGACCATAAGGAATCAACAATGACTGCAACCCTCAGAAGGAGACCCCCGCTAGATAACACACTGCATACCAATATCCTCTGAACCTTTGATCAGACCACTGGCCCTAGACCTGCAACGTTAGTGAAACACCAAAGCACCACAGGCATCCAATTGTATTTCACTTTGATAGCTATCATCACAGCCTGTGTTTCTCCGGATAAGCTGGTCGCTTGGTGGTGGTGGTGGGGTGGTACTTGTTTGCCAGCCCACGTGCCAGAAGGGGCTGGAGTCAGGCTGTTCCCAGTCCAGCCACAGCCCACACATGGTGCTGGTTCCCAGAGTGGGCTTGTTTGCTGGTGTGGCCATTGTTCTCTTTAACCCCGGCCTCCCAGGGAGAGAGAGTAGCTAAATAATATTACAAGTTGCAGATGCATAAAATAAGAAGAAAACCATACAGAGCTTGTTAATTCTCAGTTGTTTTTGACCAGAGCATTTTCTGTTCTGATCTCTGCTGTTCCTTGCCTAGTTTGAATGAACTGATCTCTTTAGAGTTTGGGCTTAATCTTTGCATGGGTAACATGGAAAGAAAGTTAATTCGGTACCGTGCCACATTCATGTAAACCCAGGGGGTAGAGTGAAAAAACAAAACAAAACGAAACACAAAATAAAACAATGCAAAAAACAAAGAAGGAAAGTGCTTTAGTACTTGCCACTTGCTTAATAGTTCGCATTCTTTGTTTTAATTCACAAAATAATCCTTTTAAACTCCATTTATACAAGATATACTTGAAAAGATCAAGTAAGGTCAGACAGCTCAGAAGTGGCAACAGTAGGATTCAAACCTAAGCCTGACTTTAAGCACCTGCTCTTTAGGGAATGCTTTGATTCCTCTGACGCAAATCTAACAGATGAGCATGAAAAAGTAAACATCAATAAGAACATATTTGGTATTTGAATATTTTTGCTGAATTAAAGTTCAAATTGAACTCCATTACTTATCATCAAAAAATTACCATGAAGTGAATCCTCGTATGCATATATGTTGAAACTTTAATGTAGTTTTTAAAAAATAAAAAAACCCTCCAAATATTTTTTACTTGCTAAATTTATATTTTTATTTTACTATCAAGCATTGCTGATTACTTTCTATTATACTAATAGTATGGTACTTTTGTTTTTCTTTTTGTCTTTTTGAGACAGAGTTTCACTATGCAGTTCAGGTTGGTCTTGAACTCACTTTGTAGCCCAGGTCAGCCTCGAACTCGCAATGATCCTCCAGCCTCAGCCTCCCGAGTGCTGGGATTACAGGTGTGCACCACCACGCCTGGTTTATACTTATTCTATATCAAGAATATTATGAGCTTTTTTCCCTTTTACAAGTTAAAAGAATAAAGTAGGAAAGGAAATCTTTTCAAGGATAGAAGGAAAAACATTTTATATGCCGTCAAAATCCCTCCCTGTCACCTATATGATTACTGACAAGTGGTTTCCTATTGTTTCTTTTCGTTGTTCTTGTTTTTTATTTTTATTTTTATTTTTGGTACTGAGGGTCGAATTCACGACCTTGTGCTTACCAAGCAAGCACCTGAACAGCTGAGCTAAATCCCCAGCCCCTTTCCTATTGTTTCTAAAAAGTTCAAATAAACTAGGCATATTTCTGGGCAACTTTTAAGACTTACCATAAATTAAAAAATTCAGTTATGGTCAAACTGTTAAATATATGTCCTTGTGTGTTCCTTTAACAAACACAGCTTCATAATAACTCAGAGAGCCAGGCCGGATCCTCCAACTCCTGGCTGATCTTCCTTCCCCAGGAAGCAGCGCCCTGCCCTCCTTCAGCTCGGGTCTCTGGCGCCGTCCTGCACTGCCTTCTAACAAGGCCTAGCTTGAGGCGAGGTCTCCGGGGAGGCTCCCAGGGGGTCCCAGGAACCCGCTCTCCCTCGCTGTCCACTGGCTTTGCTTAGGTTCCTGCGAACTCACCATGCTATAAAATCGAGCTCACTGCCTGAAGTAGTCCTTCACTTTGCCCCTTTTTAGTTTCAATTATCTTAGTAGGAAGTGCCGTTATTTACTCTGGACCCCAAATACTTGCTGTTGAATCTTCTCTTTGTCTTTGGGATTCTAGACCCGGTTTACTAAAGAGA
>RJWM01049918.1:0-10918 GCA_004363535.1 Dasyprocta punctata
AAAAACGGGCAAGAGAAATGAACAGACACTTCACGGAAGAAGTGTGAATAGGCCAATAAACACATGAAGAAATGGTCAATACTGTTGGCCATTTGAGAAATGCAAATTAAACCACCTTACCCCAGAAAAAAAGGCCATCATCAAGAAATCAAATAGTAACAAAACTGCAAGGATGAATGAACCATTGTATATAAACAACGTTTACTAGTTTACATTGTTGAATGTAAACTCGTACAATCACTATTGAAATCAGTATGGAGATTCCTCAGAAAACTAAAACTAGAAATTCCATAAGACTCAGCTATTTCCCTTCTAGGTATACTCCTGAAAGAGTTAAAGGCAATGTGTTACAGTGACACATGCATACCCACGTTTGTAACAACACAATTCACATTGGCTAAATCTTGGAAGCAGCTTATATGTCCACCAGTGGACGAATGGATACAGAAAATGTGGTATTTACACACGATGGAGTACTACTCTGCCATAAAGAAAGACAAATGGATGCACCTTGAGACCATAATGTTAAGTGAAATAAACCAGACATACACACTTAAATATTGTATAGTTTCTCTTACACAAGAAACCCAAAATATAAATAAAGAGCAAAATAAAAGATAGACAATAGGAAGTAGGTTGATAAATCTTTCTCAAAGGGGTTAGGGGTGCTCCAGAGGCTCTGAACTCCTTGCAGCCAGATGCAAGGTCCTGGTGGTGCCACACTCTGGGGTGCACTCTGCCTAGCTGCCTGGGTCCTGGATATTCCAACCCCCACCCAGTAAGGCGGAGGGTTCAGTGACACACTCCAGGAGTGAGCCCTCACTAGCTGCACAGGGGATCAAGCTCTGCCCAGCCCAGCATCTCAGCACGATCCATCAGGGGAATGCCCAGCCAGCCTCGCAGGACACAGAGTACTGAGCCAATCCCAGCCCAGAGTCCCAGAGCTGCTCATCAAGGAGTGGCCAGCATAGCTTCAGAGCCTTGGAGAACTTGAGCTCTGCCCATTAGAGCACAAGGCGCAAGCTCCATTGTGCAGGGGTGTGGCCATGTGGCAGGCCCTAAAGGACGCGAACCCCACCCAACCAGGAGTAAGGCCCTGGCACTATACACCTGGGACACACCCAGGCACTCCAGAGGCTCTGAACTCCTCATAGCCAGACTCAAGGTCCTGGTGGTGCCACACTCTCGGGTGCGCTCCGCCTAGCTGTCTGGGTCCCGGAGATTCCAAACTCCACACAGCCAGGCTGAAGGTCCAGTGACATACTCCAGGGCTGCATCTCTGCTAGCCACCTGGGTTGCAGAGAACCTGAACACTACACAGCCAGGTTCTAGGCCCCGGCAACAAGCTCCAGGGGTGTGACCCTGCTAGCTACAGGGAAGATACAAACTTTGTCCAGCCCAGTGTCTCAGAGCAACCCAACAAAGTACATCAGGGGAACACGTGATCAGCCTAACAGGCCACAGAGCACAAGGGTCCAATGCCATAATCTGGGTGTGTGCCCTGGATGGCCATGGGATATTGCAGTATTGACACTCTACCCAGCACAATGTTCCAGTGCAATCCATCAGGAGGCTGCTTGCCCAGCCACAGAGGTCCCAGAAGAAAATGACAAAATGAAAGAGCAAGAGGCAGTCTCAATCCTCCAGCCCACTGAGAACAAACCCAAGAGACACTCAAATAGAAGACACTGGGAGTCACACAACTGAACTTTCTGAAATGATAGCAAATGAAGTAAAGAAACAACTTTATGAAGCTATAGAGAAACTCAAATCAGAAATAAGCTCTCAGCTAAAAAATGAAGTGGCAATCATTATGAAAGAAATGCTGTGTGTATCTAAAGAAGCTCAAGATAAAAAATAGAAGAACATAAGAAAATGATGGAAACTTTGAATGAACAAAATAAGATACAAATAGAATGTATGACACAGATTCAAAGGGAAATTCAGGAAATGAAAAATTCCATGGAGAGCTGACAAAACCGCTTGAATGAAGCAGAAGATAGAATCTCAGACCTCAAAGACAGCATGGAAGCTTACACTCACAAAAGGAAAGATCTCCTAAAAATAACAAGAAACCAGGAAACAACAATTCAGTAGTTGCAAGATGATGCCAAGAGAAATAACACAAGATTAATAGGCGTCAATGAAAAAGCAGGGGTCAATACTAATGACCTGCAAAGACTACTTGCAGAAATAATAGCAGAAAATTTTCCAAACATGGGAAGAGAATCTGATATACAGATAAGTGAGGCATACAGAGCCCCAATTAACCATGACCAAAATAAATCTTCACCCAGACATATAATAATTAGGGTATCAGAAATACAGCACAAGAACAAAATACTAAAAGCTGTCAGAGAAAAGAAACAGATCACCTGTGAAGGAAAGCCTATCAGAATCATGGCAGACTTCTCAACACAAACCTTTAAGTCAAGAAGAGCTGGGAGTGAAGTATTTCAAAACCTGAAAGAAAATAACTTGCAACCCAGACTGATGTATCCTGCAAAACTATCTTTAAAAGTTGATGGAGAAATAAGATACTTTCATGACAAAGAACAACTGAAGAAATTTATGGCCACCAAACCAACACTACAAAGAGTACTGACAGATGCTCTAGAAAGAGACAAAGATAGCTACAATCTTAAGAACTACAACAAAAGGAAACCACTAAGCAGGGCAAACAACTAAACAGAAAACGTAGAAAACTAACAACAGAAAGATATCATGACAGGGATGAGTCAATACATATCAGTGATATCAGTCAATGTACAAATCAACAACAACAAAAGGAAACCACTAAGCAGGGCAAACAACTAAACAGAAAATGTAGAAAACCAACAACAGAAAGATATCACGACAGGGATGAGTCAATACATATCAGTTATATCAATCAATGTAAATGGTCTCAACTCACCAATAAAAAGAAACAGACTGGCAGAGTGGGTTAAGAAACAAAATCCAACAATATGCTGTGTACAAGAAACACATTTAACTCAAAAGGAAACTCACAGACTAAAAATCAAAGGATGGAAAACAATACTCCATGCAACAGGAACCCAGAAAAAAGCAGGGGTAGCTATTCTGTTTGCAGACAATGTGAACTTCAAACTGAGAATGATCAAAAGAGATAAAGAAAGTCACTACATACTTGTTAGGGGAAAAGTTCAAGAGGAAGAGATTACAATAATAAATATACATGCACCAAGTATGGGAGCACCCAACTAGGTAAGACAATTCTTAATAAACACGAAAAACCAAATAAATAATAATACAGTTATAACAGGGGACTTTAACACCCCAGTGTCACAGAGAGACAGATCAACCAAACAAAAAATCAGCAAAGAAATAACAGAACTGAATCAAACTTGTGAAAAAATGGACTTAGTAGATGTGTACCGAGTATTCCACCCATTAACATCAGAATACACATTCTTCTCAGCTGCACATGGGTTATTCTCTAAAATAGATCATATACTGGTCCACAGAACATGCTTAAGTAAATGCAAAGGAACTGAAGTAATTCCATGAATATTATCTAACCATAGCACAATAAAATTGGAAATTAATGACAAAAACCCCCACAAGAACCCCATAAACACATGGAAATTAAGTAATACTCTCCTACAGTTGGGCGTGGTGGTGCACGCCTTTAATCCCAGCACCCAGGAGGCTGAGGAAGGTGGAGCGTTGTGAGTTCAGGGCCGGCTTGGGCTACAATGCAAGTGCAAGGCCAACCTGAGCTACATAGTGCAACTGTGCCTCAAAAAACTAGGGCCGGGAGTTTGTCTCAGTGGCTTAAGCGCCTGTCTGGCAGGCGCGAGGTTGTGAGTTCAATCCATGGTGTTGCCAAAAAAAAAAACAAAACAAAAAAAAAAAAAAAAAAAAACAAAAACCCAAAAAACTCTCCTAAACAATCAATGGGTCACAGAAGAAATTAAAGAAGAAATTAAACAATATCTAAAATCTAATGAAAATGCAAATACAAATTACTGGAACCTGTGGGACACAATGAACACAGTCCTCAGAGGGAAATTTATAGCATTAAACTCCCACATCAGAAAAATGGAAAGAGCACACATAAACAACCTAATGATGCACCTCAAACTTCTAGAAAAAGAAGAACAAGTCAAGTCCAAAGCCCACAGAAGGGAGGAAATTATAAAGATCAGAGCAGAAATTAATGCAATCAAAACTAAGAAAACAATACAAAGAATTAATGAATCAAAAAGTTGGTTCTTTGAAAGAATAAATAAAATTGATAAACCCCTAGCCAACTTTATCAAAAAGAGGAAAGGAAAAACTCAGATTCATGCAATAAGAAATGAAAAGGGTGAAATCACTACATACCCTGTGGAAATACAGAAGATCATCAACACCTACTTCAAAAACTTTACTCATATAGATTTGATAACACAGAAGAAATGGACAGATTCCTGGAAACCTATGAATTACCAAAGCTGAATCAAGAAGATGTAAAACTGCTGAATAACCCAATTTCAGCTAATGAAATTGAAAATGTAATTAGAACTTTACCAACAAAGAAAAGCCCAGGTCCTGATGGATTCACTGCTGAATTCTACAAGAAATTTAGGGAAGACTTAATGCCAACACTCCTCAAACTCTTCAATGAAATTGAAAGGGAAGCAAGTCTCCTTAACTCATTCCTGGAAGCAAGTATTACCCTAATACCAAAACCAGAGAAAGACCCAACCAAAAAAGAAAATTATAGGCCAATCTCCCTAATGAACATAGATGCAAAAATCCTCAGTAAAATACTGGCAAATAGAATACAGCAAGTTATTAGGAAGATTATACACCATGATCAAGTGGGATTCATGCCAGGAATGTCAGGATAGTTCAACATATGCAAATCAATAAATGTAATACACCATATCAACAGGGCCAAGGACAAGAATCACATGATCATCTCAATAGATGCAGAAAAAACTTTTGACAAAATCCAACACTCATTCATCACAAAAACCCTACAAAAAATTGGAATAGATGGTCTCTACCTCAACCTGATAAAGGCCATATATCATAAACCAACAGCCAACATTTTACTAAATGGAGAAAAACTGAAAACTTTCAACCTAAAATCAGGAACAAGACAAGGATGTCCATTATCACCACTCCTACTCAATATAGCTCTGGAAATATTAGCCAGAGCAATTAGACAAGAGAAAGAAATAAAGGGAATAAGAATAGGAAAGGAAGAAGTAAAATTATCACTATTTGCAGATAATATGATACTCTACACAGAAGACCCCCAAAAATCCATTGAAAGACTTCTAGATATAGTAACCAAATTCACTAATGTTGCTGGATACAAGGTCAACACTCAAAAATCAATAGCATTCCTGTACACAAACAACAAAGTCACTGAGAGGGAAATAAAGGAAACCACACCCTCCACTATAACATCCAAAAAAATGAAATACTTAGGAATCAATCAAAGAAAGGAAGTAAAAGATCTGTGCAGTGAAAATTACATTACTCTGAAAAAGGAAATTGAAGAGGATTTCAGAAAATGGAAAGTCATTCCCTGCTCATGGATAGGAAGAACAAACATTGTGAAAATGGCCATTCTCCCAAAATTATTATACAGATTTAATGCAATCCCAATCAAAATACCACTTGCATACCTCACAGAGCTAGAGAAATTAATCCTGAAATTCATCCGGAACAAGAAGAAACCTAGAATAGCAAAGGCAATTCTGGGCAACAAAGGTAAGGCAGGAGGCAATACAATCCCCGACTTGAAACTATATTACAAAGCTACTGTAATAAAATCAGCATGGTACTGGAATAAAAACAGACCCGAAGATAAATGGAATAGATTAGAAGATACAGCCACAACTGCAAACACACCCAGCCACCTCATCTTTGACAGAGAGGCCAAACATGTCTGCTGGAAGAAAGATAGCCTCTTTAACAAATGGTGCTGGAAAAACTGGCTTTCTATATGCCGTAAACTAAAACTAGATCCATGTCTATCTCCATGCACAAAAAAAGTCAAAATGGATCAAAGACTTGAATATTAAAACAGAGACACTAAATTTGCTGAAGACAAAGTAGGAAAAAGTCTTGATGACATAGGAGTAGGCACAGTTCATGAATAAAAATCAGACTGCATGGGAAATACATCCCAGAATCAACAACTGGAATCTCATCTTACTAAAAAGTTTTTGCATGTCAAAAGAAATCTCCAACAGAGTGAAAAGAAAACCCACAAACTGGGAAAATATCTTAGTCAATTGTCCATCAGACAAAGGACTTCTATCTCAAACATACAAAGAATTAAAAGAAATTAGGCCCCTAAAATTCAAGGGCTCCATCCAAAAATGGGCATCTGAGATGAATACACACTTCTCAGACAAAGAAATACAAATGGCAAATAAATATATGAAAAAATGTTCAACATCAATGGTCATTTGTGAAATGCAAATTAAAACAACACTGAGATTCCATCTCACTCCAGAAAGAATAGTCAACATAAAAAAATCAACCAATAACAAATGCTGGAGGGGCTGTGGGGAAAAAGGAACTCTTCTCCACTGTTGGTGGGAGTGTAGACTGGTGCAACCACTGTGGAAATCAGTGTGGAGATTCCTCAAGAAGCTAGGATTAGAGATCCTATTTGACCCAGCTATCCTGCTTCTGGGCATTTTCCCAGAAGAATTGAAAACATCATACCACAGTGATATTTGTACACCCATGTTTGTAGCAACCCAATTTGTAATAGCCAAATCTTGGAAGCAACCCAAGTGCCCATCAATCAAGGAATGGATAAAAAAGATGTGGTATTTTTATACAATGGAGTACTACTCAGCTATCAAGAAAGATTGCATTGAGACTTTTATAAGTAAATGGACACGACTTGAGACCATACTCATAAGTGAGATAAATCAAATCCACATGTGTAAATACTATATTGTCTCCCCAGTATAAGACACTGAAAAAGTATATATGATCCACAATCTACAATAAATACTGTATAAGGGTAAGAAACTGCTCAAAGAGCAAAAATAATTGGGAAAGGGAAAAGGAGGAAAGAAGGAAGGGAAAAGGAAAAAGACATAAATCTGTATATGTGTATATGAAAGATAACTAAAATGACTATACTGCTGATTGTATTATTTACTGAGAAAGAATGGTTAATACTAATATGTTTGGATCAATTTTACATGTCTGTATCTGTTAATGTAAACAACCGTGTTGAAGGTAACAATATGCAATACTGCAACCATTGTCAAGTTCCTATCATCTTGTTTTGTAAACCTCTAATGTTACTGTTGTGGATTTGTTGTTGTCATCTGTCTCTTTTTCTTTTTGTCTTTCTTTTATGTGTCTTTTTTCTCTTAAATAAAAAAAAAAAGAAAAGAACCTCGGGCTGGGGATTTAGCTCAGTGGCATAAGTGCCTGCCTGCAAGCATGAGGTTGTGAGTTTGATCCCCGGAACAAAAAAAAAAAAGGCTTAGGGATCACCCGATGGATGGAGAGGGAGAGGGAGTGAAGAAAAAGCAAATGAAAATGGGAAGTTAGATGCATTACATGCATGTACCAACTCCATGTAATGAATGCAAAAATTACGTACCACACACGTGCACTAATACAGAAAGTAGTCAAGCAAAATTATGTATACATATTTTTTTCCTGTGACACTTCAAACCCAGTTTAATCAAAACTGAACTCATTAGCTTTTTCTCTTAAGCAAATTGTAAAAATTCTTTCATTCCCTTTTACGGGTGAGAAAGTTTAGTCTTAAGGAAGTTAACAAGATCACACCCAGTAAGTGAAAAGATTGAAGTCAAGGTCTATTTTATTCCAAATATAATATTCTTTCTACTATCTAGCTGTTATGAAATTAATCTACCTTCTTTTTCTAAAAAAGATGCCTAATAAATAAGTGTGTCCATTAAAACCTCATCCAGTTAGGTAGCCATCCCAAAGCTGTTTTCCCCAGATTTTCAAAGGAAAAAAAAAATCATAAAAATCTTAGAAATTAAGTTTACTGGGTTCGAGTTTTAAAAAATGTGACAGCTAATCAGAATAAACAGATGAGGATCAATAACAGATTAAGTTACATATGTTTAAATTAGACATTCCAATACATTTCTTTTGGTCTCCTCTTAAAACCACACCCTCGCTGCCGACACTGCGTGCAGCAAGCATCTTTCAGATGGGAGTATAGCTCAGATCTACAATACTCTCCTTTGGAGGACCTGATTTTCATTAATGACATAATCAAATCCCACAACGTACAGCTTTGTAACACCTCACTAGCTGGGACGGCTAACAGGAGAACAGAAAATTCACCACAACAGCATTCACCGCATCCCCCTATTCAGAGAGAAGCAAAGCGTGTGCCCTCACCAGCAACGTGTTAGTAACGGGAGTAACAGCAGAGAAAACAGAGAAGAGGATCTGGTCTTTTTAGGGTTTCCTGAAAAGGGAGGCGCTAGCAGGGATTCGGGGGACAGCCTCTAGGAAAGTCAGACTTGGCGCAGAGGTCAGGAGAATGCAGAGATTTCCCTCAATTTCCTTAGATGCCTGACATCTAAAAGCCCTTTTCGGTTCCCTGTCTGGAATCCCAGGAGCACAAAGGGACCGCGGCATGTAGCGGGAGCTGAGGACGTGCTCCATAAAAGGCGAGGTCGGCTCCTTAAAGGCTCTTCCAACCCAAAGGAGAGGCCAGGGCCCGAGCTGCTCCCCACCACGCTCCCTAACTTCACAGTGAGCCCACTGTTAAGGAGGAACAACTGGGGGCTTTATGAGGCTGCGGAAAAGAAATCCCATAGAAGGCTGGTGGGGCGCAGCTCCCCACACTTCTCCGGGCAGAGAGCTGGGCACGTGGTCCCCAGCGCACTGGGAAGAGCTGGGCACAGAATGGGGCAGAGGCCGGCACCGGGCCAGGCCCCACCGAGGCTGCTGGGGGCAGCGGGAGCTGGCAGTGGGCAGGGCGCGCCACCACCGCCTTACTCCTTCGCGGCAGCCTTGCACACATCTGCAGGGCCGGGGAGGCAGGAGCCTGGCGGCAGGGAACTGCGGCACTGATGGCCTTCAGCCTGCTGGTGGAAGCGTGCGGGCAACGAGCGGAAACTGAGGCCATCACACAGGGCAGTCCTCCGCCCCTCTCTCCACTCCCTGCCTCTGCCCCACACGTGGGAATTGACCTCCATTAGTCTCTTTCCCTCCTCCTCCCTTCCGGTGCCAGCCCTTGACCCTGCTCTCTCAGACAGTCCCAGGGTGCGTTCCCCACTGTCTCCCAGGGGTCTGGCCCCATTGCTGAGCAACTTGCCTGGATCGCTACTTCTCCCTTTCTATTCATTGCTTTCCCCTTAGAAAACAAGCAGGCTCAAGGTTTTTTTTTTTTCACGTGACCGGAAATACTTTGATGATACAAATGATTCATAAATTCATGAATATGTGCTTATTAACGCATTTTCAACTGTATGTAAAGTCAAGTCTCCCTGGAACACGGTACCCTCCCCGTGCTCAGGCCCTGGGTACGCACGCTTCCAGACTGTCCACAGCCAGCATCATTCCACCCTGTTTTCCCTGAAAAGATTGCTTCAGTGTACTCTGTGTCTTGCTCAGAGAGTCTGTTTGTCCATGCTGCGATGTGACTGCTCGCATCAACAGATCCGAGTCATTCTTTTATACTTGTCAGTCTGTACTGTACCCCACAGTATAAATGCACGCTACCAACGGGTGCTCTGCGGGTCACAGCTGGGGTCCTCCTGGTTTCTCGCCCCTGCGAACAGTGCTGAAGAGGACAGCAGCCTTCGCCGCTATTCCAACGCAGCGCCTCAGAATGAAGCCGCTGCTGCGTCCTCCTCCTAAACCGTTCTGCTGAAAATTCTTATCTACCTGATCGTAATATTATTAAATATATTTTTGTATTTCAGATTTCACGTTATACTTTCACATTTGCACATTATATATACTTTCATATATGCGTTTTTTCTTTACGCACTTGCCCACTTATGGCCTTTGACTTATATTGTAATGGATCAATGGATTATTTTTCTGTTATTAATTGTGAGGTTATTTTTATTATGAATGTTGAAATGTTTCATATTTTCTCCCACATAGTAGTTTACCTTTTAATTTTGCTTATCATGGCTTTTGCTGTCATTTGGGTGTAGTCCAATTTTTTTTTATGTTTTTGCATTTTACACCTTATTTAAGAGTATAAATGTGTTGTCTCCATTTCCCTCTATTATTTTACTTTTTACAATTACTTATTTAGTTCCTGTTCATGCTTTGTTAATGATTTAAAATCTAACTTAGTTTTTGCTCAGTGGATAGCCGATTTCTCTGGTACCGTTTGTTAAATGATCAATTCACTTGAAATGTTACCTAAATTATAATCAAATTTTCATACACAGTGGTACATTGGTTCATGAACTTAATTCTTTCCATGATTCTGGTCACAAACTGAACTGGATGAGAGCCGAATCAAATATCCCCATAAGGGCAACATTGAACCTAACATTGAATTTGATTCAGTTCTTGTCCAATTTGGTTGGTAACCCGACTTGTGGAAAGAATTAAGTTCATGAATCGAGGAACCCCTTGTACAATGTGTGTGTGTGTGTGTGTGTGTGTGTGTGTATCTGCTTCTGAGATATCCATTCTTGTCTGTCTCTGAGATATTCATTCTATCTTATTGATTTATTTGTCCACTCTTGAGCCAATACCACACTGTTTCAGTTATCATAGAGTTATAACATGGTTTGAACTTTGGTAAGATAAGTCCACCCATCTTTGTTCATCTACAAAATTGTCTTGGCCATTCTTGCACATGTTCTTTTCATTGTGAATTTCAAAATCAGTTTTTTCAAGTTTCAATTGCTTCTAATTTATTTAACCACAGAACTCATTTTTCAGAGATTAATGTTCAAAAGAACAC
>RJWM01049919.1:0-10943 GCA_004363535.1 Dasyprocta punctata
TGCAGCAATGCTCTTTGTAGACTGAGGGGTCCCCTCTCAGCCACTGTTACTATACTTCCTCATTCTCAATTTTACCTGATTTCTAGGTTGGTCTAAGAGAAACAAAGTAGAAAAATTGTGGCTGAGGTTCCCAGTGGACATTTCTCTGACTTGGTCTCCTGCATGATACTGATGACATCTAACCCGAGTCAATGGCATCATACTTCTCAGCGCTCCCCATCTGCCAACTGAGATCTGGACTGATCCTTAATCTTTGCAGATACTGTTTCCACTGACATGCTTTTCTGTGTTTCTTGATGGAGGAAAGGGACCAGGAACTTCATCCTAGCCAGGTTTAGGTGTAAGGTGTTACTGCAGCAAACTAGTTATATATAGCCTGATTGTTCCATTTATTGGGACTTGTTTCAGACCTGGCATACAGGAAGGAAAATGAAACCTCTCATGATGTTTTTTTCAGAGGCATATGAAGAATCAAAATCTTTCAAACAAAAGTGGCTTCAAAGAACATTTTTGTAGGTTCTCTGAGCCATGGTTGGTGAAACTTGTTCAGGCACCAGCCCTCTCTAAAATAGGGGAAGTAAGCCTGGATTTTGACCTGGAAGTCATCAGGATACTATTGAGATGGGAAACTTTTTTTGGAGAAACCCTGGTTCTGTATTCATAGTAAATGACCTTCTTACTACATGGCAAATTTTTTCTTTGATGTCTACCCTGCTTGGTTTCAACAATTTTATTAAGTTTTATTTTAAGGAGAATAAAAAAACAGAAGAAAGCAGATTGGGACAAAACAATGCAAGCAAACCAGATTCCAAAGGGACAACAGGAAATCAACAGTGGCTACCATAATGTCCCTTGTTTTCTTCAAAATAGTTGTCCATATCCTCACACACAATAAATTTAAACTAAACACAATAGTATAAAACTGATAAAAAACAAAAGAATGAAAGTGTGACAGGCCTTCAAAACCAGACAATAGGAAAATCAACAAGGGCTAACATAATGTCGCTGGTTTTCTTCAAAATGGATGTCCACACTTTCACACATTGTTCTTAGTCTGTTCTGTATTATTTGATTTCATTCAAAACAAACGATAAAAGTATTATTAGACTTCACAACAAGATGATAGGAAATCAGCAATATATACCATAATGTCTCATTTTCTTCAAAGTAGCTGTTCATACCATCACTCATAAGCAATTCTTGTACTCTTGAGAAGTTCTATGCATGTATAAGCCTATACATGTACATTTATCCTTTCTGTATTAGAGGGAAAAACAAAGCAAAACATAATTACAAGAAAGGCAAGAAACAAGAGACTAATAAATAACAACAAAGAGCCCAAAACAATAACAATACAGGCTTGCAAAATAAGGTGTTAGGAACATAACTAAGGTTGTTATTTTGCATAGTTATCTTCAAAAGAGTTACTCAGATGACTAGATATAGACTGGCAAGATTCATCTAATCCTATGAATGTTAATTGCTTTGTTCCAAGAATAGAATTAGTGATACAATCCTCTTTATCTTTTCTCTTTTCACTTCCTTCTTTTCTCCTTTACTTATCTGATTTATTCTTTTCCCTTTGGGCAGTTTGTTACCCTTCAACAATATTTACTGAAGATTTTGTATCTCATTTACTCTTTCAGTTTCTTACACTAGGGAAACAACACAGTATTTACACATGTGAGTTTGATTTATTTCACGTATGAGTATGGGCTCAAGTCACATCCATTTACATATAAAGGCCTCATTGTGATCTTTCTTTATAGCTGAGTAGTGCCCCCATTGTATAACAGTACCACAACTTTTTTATTCATTCCTCAGTTGATGGGCATTTAGGTTGTTTCCAAGATTTGGCTATTACAAATTGTGCTGCTATAAACATGGGTGAACATATATCACTGTGGTATAATGCTTTCAATTCTTCTGGGAATATGCCCAGAAGTGGAATAGCTGGGTCAAATGGGACCTCCAATCCCAGATTTTTGAGGAACCTCCAGTCCGATTTCCACAGTGGTTGCACCAGGCTACACTCCCACCAACAGTGCAGTAGTGTTCCCTTTTCCACACAGCCTCTCCAGCATTTGTTAGTGGTGTGTTTTTCTTGATCCTGGCCATTCTTTCTGAAGTGAGGAGGAATCTCAGTGTTGTTTTAATTGGTATTTCTCTAATGACCAATGATGCTGAACATTTTTTCATGTATTTGCCATTTGTATTTCTTCAGCCAAAAAGTGTGTATTCATCTCAGATGCCCATTTTTGGATTGGGTCTTTGAATTTGTGGGTCTGATTTTCTTTAATTCTTTATATATTCTAGATAGAAGTCCTTTCTCTGACGGACAGTTGACTAAGATTTTTTCCTAATTCGTGAGTTTTCTTTTCACTCTGTTGGAAATTTCCTTTGACATGCAAAATTATTTTAATAAAATGAGATGCCAGTTCGTGATTCTGAGAAGTATTTCCTGTGCAGTTTTATTTTTGTTCATGAATTCTCTGGCTACACCTATATCTTTAACATTTCTACCTACTTTGTCTTCCAGCAGATTTAGTGTTTTAATATTTAGATCTTTAATTTATTTTGACTTTAGTGCCTGGTAGTAGCCTTGGGTCTAGTTTTAGTTTTTGGCATATGGAAAGTCAGTTTTTCCAGCACCACGTATTAAACAGGCTTTCTTCCAGTAAACATGTTTGGCCCCTTTGTCAAAGATGAGGTGGCTAAGTGTGCTTGTAGTTGTGGTTGTATCTTCTAATCTATTCCATTGATTTTAGGGCTATTTTTATCCTACTACCATGCTGATTTTATCACAGTAGCTTTATAGTATAACTGTAAGTCAAGGATTGTGATGCTTCCTGCCTTGTCTTTGTTGCCCAGGATTGCCTTTGCTATTCTAGGTCTCTGCTGGTTCCAGATGAATTTTAGGACTGATTTCTCTAGATCTGTGAGGTATGCTAATGGCATTTTTATTGGAATTGCATTAAATCTGTATAACAATTTTGGGAGAATGGCCGTTTTCACAATGTTTGTTCTTCCTCTCCATGAACAAGGAATGTCTTTCCATTTTCTGAGATCCTCTTTGATTTCTTTTTTCAGAGTATTGAAATTTTCACTGAATAGAGTGTTTACTTCCTTTGTTAGATTGATTCCTAAGTATTTCATTTTATTTTGGATGCTATTGTGAAGGGTATGGCTTCTCTTCTCTCTCAGTGAGTTTGTTGTTTGTGTACAGGCATGCTATTGCTTTTTGAGTGTTGACTGTTGACTTTATATCCAGCTACGTTACTGAATTTGGTTATTTCACCTAGTCTTTCAATGGAATTTTGGTGGTCTTCTACATAGAGTATCATGTCATCTTCAAATAATAATTTAACTTCTCCTATCCTTATTCCTTTTATTTCTAATTTCTCTGGTTAATATTTCCAGCACTATATTGAATAGGAGTGGTGATAATGGATCTCCTTGTCTTGTTCCTGATTTTAGAGTAAAAGGTTTCAGTTTTTGATCATTTAATATGATGCTGGCTGTTGGTTTGTCATAGATGGCTTTTATCACATTGAGGTAAAGAAAATCTATGCCAGTTTTCCATAGGGTTCTTATCATGAATGAGTGTTGGACTTTTTCAAAAGCTTTTTCTGCATCTATCGAAATGATCATGTGATTCTTATCTTTGGCGCTATTGACATGGTGTATTACATTTATCGATTTGAGTATGTTGAACCATTCCTGCATTTCTGGGATGAATCCCAGTTGGTTGTGGTGTATAAAATTCTTGATGACTTGCTGAATTCTGTTTGCTAGTATTTTATTGAGGATTTTGGCATCTCCGTTTATTAGGGAGATTGACCTGTCGTTCTCTTTTTTGGTTGGGTCTTTCTCTGATTTTGGTGTGAGGGTAACACTTGCTTCCAGGAATGAGTTAGGGAGAATTGCTTCCCTTTCAATTTCATTGAAGAGTTTGAGGATTGTTGACATTAAGACTTACTTGAATTTCTTTTAGAATTCAGCTGTGAATAAATCAGGACCTGGGCTTTTCTTTAAGATTTTAATTGCATTTTCAATTTCATTAATTGAGATTGTGCTATTCAGTAGTTTTACATCTTCTTGATCCAGCTTTGGTAATTCATGTTTCTGGGAATCTGTCCATTTCTTCTGTGTTATTGAACCTACAGGAGTAAAGGTTTTTGAAGTTTAGGTATTGATGATTTTCTGTATTTCCTCAGTCTGTATTGATTTCACCATTTTCATTCCTTATTGCATGAAATTGCAATTTTTTCCTTTTTTAAACTCAGTTGGCTAGGGGCTTATTTACTCTTTCAAAGAACCAATTCTTTGATTCATTAATTCTTTCCATTGTTTTCTTAGTCTCTATTGTGTTAATTTCTGCTCTTTATAATTTCTTCCCTTCTTTTGGCTTTGAGCTTGACTTGACCTTCTTTTTCTAGATGTTTAAGGTGTACCATCAGGTTGTTTATCTGTTCTCCTGGTGTGGGAATTCACTGCAATAAATATCCCTCGGACAACTGCTTGTATTGCATCCCACAGGTTCCAGTAAGTTGTATTTATATTTTCATTTGCTTATAGATATTTTCTCTTTAATTTCCTCTATGACCCATTGATTGTTCAGGAGTGTATTAATTTCCATGTGTTTATGGAGTTTTTGCAGTTTCTCTTGTCATTAATTTAGTTTCATGGCACTGTGATCAGATAATATGCATGGAATAATTTCAATTCTTTTGCATTTAAGCATGTTATATGGGCTAGTACGTGGTCTATGTTAGAGACTACCATATGCAGCTGAGAAGAATGTATATTCTGATGTTGGGTTGAATGCTGTACACATCTACTAAGTCCATTTGTTCACAAGTTTGACTCAGTTCTGGTATTTCTTTGCTATTTTCTGTCTAGTTGATCTGTCTCTGTGTGTTAATAGGTATTAAGGTCTCCAGTTATAATTGTTACTGCTTATTGGATTTTTCATTTCTATTATTTGTTTCACATAGCTGGGTGCTCCCATATTTGGTACATATGTTTTTAACATTGTTATCTCTCTCTCTCTCATGAAGTTTTCCCCTAACTAGGATGTTGTGACCTTCTTTATCTCTTTTGATCATTCTTGGTTTGAAGTTCACATTGTCTGCAAACAGAAGAGCTACCCCTTCTTTTTCTTGGCTTCCTGTTGCATGGAGTACTTTTTTCCATCCTTTGACTTTCAGTCTGAGTTTCCTTTTTAGTTAGATGACTTTCTTGTATACAGCATATGGTTGGATACTGTCTCTTAATTATTCTGCTAGTCCGTTTCTTTTAATTGATGAATTGAGGCCCATCAGAATCACAGCAGACTTCTCAACACAAACAATGAAATCAAGAACATGGAGTGAGGTATTTCAAATCCTAAAGGAAAATGACTTCCAACCCAGATTGATGTACCCTGCAAAACTGTCCTTCAAAACTGATGGAGAAATAAGATACTTCCATGACAAAGAACAGGTGATGAACTTCATGACCACCAAACCACCCCTGAGAAGAATACTGAAAGATAGTCTAGGTACACATAAAAATGACAACAACTTCAAGAACACCAACAGAAAAAGACCACTAAGCCAAGCACACAGGGAAAAGATAAACAGCAGAAAGATAAAATGACAAAAATAAACCAATATATATCAGTTATAACTATTAATGTAAATGGCTGCAATTCACTAATTAAAAGAAACTAGCAGAATGGATTAAGAAACAGCATCCAACCATATGCTGTGTACAAGAAAGTCCTCTAACTCAAAAGGAAATTCATAGACTGAAAGTCAAAGGATAGAAAACAACACTCCATGCAACAGGAAGCCAAGAAAAAGAAGGGGTAGCTCTTCTGTTTGCAGACAATGTGAACTTCAAACCAAGAATGATCAAAAGAGATAAAGAAGGTCACAACATCCTAGTTAGGAGAAAACTTCATGAGAGAGATAATAATGTTAAAAACATATGTACCAAATATGGGAGCACCCAGCTATATAAAACATAATAGAAATGAAAAATCCAATAAGCAATAACAATTGGAGACCTTAATACCCCATTAACACAGAGACAGATCAACTAGACAGAAAATAGCAAAGAAATACCAGAACCGAGTCAAACTTGTGAACAAATGGACTTAGTAGATGTGTACAGTGTTCAACCCAACATCAGAATATACATTCTTCTCAGCTGCACATGGTACAGTCTCTAACATAGACTATATACTAACCCAAAGAACATGCTTAAATAAATGCAAAAGAATTAAAATTATTCCATGCATATTATCTGATCACAGTGCCATGAAACTATAAATTAATGACAAAAAAACCCTGCAAAAACACATGGAAAGTGAATAATACACTCCTGAACAATCAATGGGTCACAGAGGAAATTCAAGAGGAAATTAAACAATATCTACAAGCAAATAAAACTACAAATACAACTTACCAGAACCTTTGGGATGCAATGAAAACAGTTCTCAAAGGGAAATTTATTGCAGTGAATTCCCACATCAGGAGAACAGAACAAACACACACAACCTGATTACACCTCAAACATCTAGAAAAAGAAGAGCAAGTCAAGCTCAAAGCCAAAAGAAGGAAGTTATAAAGAGCAGAAATTAATGCAATAGAGACTGAGAAAACAATGGAGAGAATTAATGAATCAAAGAGTTGGTTCTTTGAAAGAGTAAATAAAACTGATAAGCCCCCAGCCAACTGAAGTTTAAAAAGGAAAGAAAAAACTCAAATTCATGCAATAAGGAATGAAAAGGGCGAAATCACTACAGATCCTGAGGAAATACAGAAGAAATATAGAAGATCATCAATACCTACTGTGAAAATGCAATTAAAACCTTTCCAACAAAGAAAAGCCCAGGTCCTGATTTATTCACAGCTGAATTCTAAAAGGAATTCAAGGAAAACTTAATGCCAACACTCCTCAAACACCTCAATGAAATTGAAAGGGAAGCAACTCTCCCTAATTCATTCCTGGAAGCAAGTATTACCCTCACACCAAAACCAGAGAAAGACCCAATCAAAAAAGAGAACAACAGACTAATCTCCCTAATGAACATAGATGCAAAAATCCTCAGTAAAATACTGGCAAACAGAATGCAAGCAAGTCATCAAGAAGATTGTACACCATGACCAAGTAAGATTCATCCCACGAATGCAGGGATGGTTCAACATATGCAAATCAATAAGCATAGTACACCATATAAATAGAGCCAAAGATAAGAATCACATGATCATTTCGATAGATGCAGAAAAAGCTTTTGAAAAAGTCCAACACTCATTCATGATGAGAACCCTATGGAAAATTGGGATAGATAGTCTTTACCTCAATGTGATAAAAGCCATCTATGACAAACCAACAGCCAGCATCATATTAAATCATCAAAAACAAACTTTTTACTCTAAAATCAGAAATAAGACAAGGATGTCCATTATCACCACTCCTATTTACTATAGTGTTGGAAATATTAGCCAGAGCATTTAGATAAAGGAGAGAAATAAGGATAGGAAAAGCAGTTAAATTACCATTATTTGCAGATGACATGATACTCTACATAGAAGACCCCAAAACCCATTGAAAGACTTCTAGGTGGAATAACCAAATTCAGTAATATAGCTGGATACAAAGTCAACACTCAATAGCATTCCTGTACACAAACTCACAGAGGGAAGAGAAGCCACACCCTTCACAATAGAATCTAAAAAATGAAATACTTAGGAATCAGTCTAACAAAGGAATGCAAAGACCTATTCAGTGAAAATTTCAATACTCTGAAAAAAGAAATCAAAGAGGATCTCAGAAAATGGAAAGACATTCCTTGTTCATGGAGAGGAAGAACAAACATTGTGAAAATGGCCATTCTCCCAAAATTGTTATACAGATTTAATGCAATTCCAATAAAAACGCCATTAGCATACCTCACAGATCTAGAGAAGTCAGTCCTAAAATTCATCTGGAACCAGGAGAGACCTAGAATAGCAAAGACAATCCTGGGCAACAAAGACAAGGCAGGAGATATCACAATCCCTGACTTAAAGTTATACTACAAAGCTACTGTGATAAAATCAGTATGATACTGGAATAAAAACAGACCTGACAATCAATGAAAGAGATAAGACATAACCACAACCACAACCATGCTTAGCCACCTTATCATTGACAAAGGGGCCAATCATATGCACTGGAAGACAGATAGCCTCTTTAATAAATGGTGCTGGAAAAATGGCTTTCCATATGCCAAAAACTAAAACTAGACCCATGCCTATCACGATGTGCTAAACTAAAGTCAAAATAGATCAAAGATCTAAATATTAAAACAGAAACACTAAATCTGCTGGAAGAAAATGTAGGTAGAAATCTTGAAGATATAGGGGTAGGCAGAGAATTCATGAACAAAAATCAAACTGCACAAGAAATACTCCCCAGAATCAATAACTGGGATCTCATCTTATTAAAGTTTTTTTGCAAGTCAAAGGAAATCTCCAACAGAATGAAAAGAAAACCTATGAATTGGGGGAAAAAAATCTTAGTCAACTGTTCCTCAGACAAAGCACTTTTATCTAGAACATATAAAGAATTAAAGAAAATCAGACCCCCAAAATTCAAAGACCCAATCCAAAAATGGGCATCTGAGATGAATACACACTTCTTAGCTGAAGAGATACAAATATCAAATAAATACATGAAAAAATGTTCAGCATCATTGGTCATTAGAGAAATGCAAATTAAAACAACAATGAGATTCCATCTGACTCCAGAAAGAATGGCCACGAACAAGAAAAACACCAATAACAAATGCTGGAGATGTTGTGGGGGAAAAGGAACTCTCCAGCACTGTTGGTGGGAGTGTAGACTAGTGCAACCACTGCGGAAATCAGTATGGAGTTTCCTCAAAAAGCTGAGATTGGCAGTCCCATTTGACCCAGCTATACCATTTCTGGGCATATTCCCAGAAGAATTGAAAACATATCACAGTAATATATGTTCACCCATGCTTATTGCAGCACAATTTGTAAAAGCCAAGTCTTGGAAACAACCTAGATGCCCATTAACAAGGAATGGATAAAAAAAGATGTGGTACTTGTATACAATGGAGCACTACTCAGCTATAAAGAAAGATCACATTGTGGCTTTTATAGGTAAATGGATGCGACTGAAGCCCATACTCCTAAGCAAAATAAATGAAACTCACAGGTGTAAATACCATACTATACCCCTAGTGTAAGAAACTGAAAGTGTAAATAAAATACAAAATCTTCAGTAAACATTGTTGAAGGGTAACAAACTGTCCAAAGGGGAAAAAATAAATCAGGGAAAAGGAGAAAAGTGAAAAGAGAAAAGACATAAATTCGTACATATATACTTAAGATATTTAAGAGGATTGTATCACTAATTCTAATAGTTCTTGAAACAGTTAACATTCATAGGATTAGATGAATTTTGCAAGTCTACATCTGGTAATTTGAGTAAATCTTTTGAAAATAACTGCAAAATAACAGCCTTAGTTATGTTCCTACCACCTTGTTTTGCAAGCCTGTATTGTTGTTTTGGGCTATTTGTTAATGTTATTAGTCTCTTGTTTCTTATTTTTCTAATTTGTTATGTTTTGTCTTTTCCTCTAAAACAGAAAGGATAGATGTACATGTATAGGCTTATACATGTCTAGAATTTCTCCTGAAGAGTTTATGAGAATTGATTTTATTATGAGTGATGTTATGAACAGCTACTTTGAAGAAAACAAGAAATTATGGCAGCCATTGCCGATTTCCCATCATCTTGTTGTGAAGTTACATAATGCTTTTATCCTTTGTTTTGATTGTTCTTAGTCTGTTCTGTATTATTTGATTTCAATATATGTGAAAGTGTGCACAGCTATTTTGAAGTGAACAAAAGGCATTAAGGTAGCCATTGTTGATTTTCCTAATGTCTGGTTAGGAAGGCCTTTAATGCTTTCATTCTTTTGTTTTCATCAGTTTTATACTATTGTGTTTAGTTTAAATTCATTGTGTGTGAAGATATAGATAACTATTTTGAAGAAAACAAGAGACATTATGGTAGCCACTGGTGATTTCCTGTTGTCTTGTTTTGAAATCCTGTGTGGCTTGCATTGTTTTGCCCCAATCTGCTCTCTTCTGTTTTGTTATTTATTCTCTTTAAAATAAACTTAAAATAAAATAAAATAGAAAGTGCTGAAGCCAAGCAGGGTAGACAACAAAGAAAAAAATCTACCACGTAGTAAGAATGTCATTTACTTTGAATACAGAGCCGGGGTTTCTCCAAAAAATGTTTCCCATCTCAACAGTTTCCTGATGAGTCCCAGCTCAAAATCCAGGCTTACTTCCCCCATTTTAGAAAGGGCTGGTGCCTGAACAAGTTTCACCAACCATGGCTCAGAGAACCTACAAAAATGTTCTTTGAAGCCACTTACTTATGTTTAAAAGACTTTTTGATTCTTCATATGCCTCTGAAAAAAACATCATGAGAGGTTTCATTTTCCTTCCTGTATGCCAGGCCTGAAACAAGTCCCAATAAATGGAACAATCAGGCTATATATAACTAGTTTGCTGCAGTAACACCTTACACCTAAACCTGGCTAGGATGAAGTTCCTGGTCCCTTTCCTCCATCAAGAAACACAGAAAAGCATGTCAGTGGAAACAGTATCTGCAAAGATTAAGGATCAATCCAGATCTCAGTTGGCAGATGGGGAGCGCTGAGAAGTATGATGCCATTGACTCGGGTTAGATGTCATCAGTATCATGCAGGAGACCAAGTCAGAGAAATGTCCACTGGGAACCTCAGCCACAATTTTTCTACTTTGTTTCTCTTAGACCAACCTAGAAATCAGGTAAAATTGAGAATGAGGAAGTATAGTAACAGTGGCTGAGAGGGGACCCCTCAGTCTACAAAGAGCATTGCTGCA
>RJWM01049920.1:0-10932 GCA_004363535.1 Dasyprocta punctata
GAGGACCCCACCCAGGAGAACATTGGTAGGTTGATTTCACTGAAATGAGTCCTGGATGCTATGGCTATAAATATCTCTTGGTTTTTGTAGATACCTTGACTGAGTGGCCTGAAACTTTCTCCACAAAATCAGAGTCTGCATCGATAGTAGTACAAAAGCTGCTGCATGAAATAATACCCCAATGCAGTTTGACACAAGTAATGGGGTCTGACAATGGCCCAGCTTTCATAGCTCAAGTCACCCAAAATTTAACTAAGTGTTTACAGGTTGATTAGAAATTACATTGTGCCTATTGGCCACAGAGCTCCAGCAAAGTAGAGCACATGAACTGGACCATTAAGGAAATTATTTCCAAGATGGCCCTTGAGACTGGCAAAAGCTGGGTAAATCTTCTTCCTTTTGCCCTTTTACAGGCCCAATGTACACCCTATATCCAAGTTATAACCCCTTTTGAAACCATCTATGGGAGTTCCCCATCCTTATTTCCCAAGATTGACTTTATCCCTCCAAGACTTACATGACCATAGTCTTATTAAGTTCCTACAGGCGCTTCAACCTGTCCTCCAAGAGGCTCACCACCCGTTCAGAGCCCACTTCCAGTCTCAAAAAAAGTCATCTGCCTCAACTTGCCTCTGACCCATCGCCTGTTGCTGAGCCCAGAGAACTTGTCTGGATTAAAAAACATAATCCAGCTCAGCTTGGACCTAAATGGACTGGACCCTACACCGTTGTGCTCAGCACACCAACTGCTGTTAAGGCTGCAGGCAAGACCACCTGGATTCACCATTCACACCTGAAGCCTGCAGTGGAGCCTGACGCTACCTCAAGATGGAAGGTTCAACTCTCCAAACATCTGCTGTACATCAAGATCTCCCATGAAATGTCTTGATTTTTGTTCTTATTGTGCTATTTACTCCCCACCCAACCAATAGCAGCAGTCAGTCTCACACACCTTTCCTCTGCACTTGGTGGGCAACCACCTCCTTAGATGATGTCAAATCACCGAGAACACCACAGTGTGCCCAGAACTCAGGTTTGACTTATGTACACTCCTGGGTAATCATTGGACTCCTATGGCCTCATCCAATCTCAGTCTAGGTGCTAAATGGACTGGAGGAAGGAGGATTGAGAAATCCCTAGACAAAACCAAATATGGTTGTGGCCTTGCAACAAGATATGAATGAAACCTTGGAGACATAGATTTCTACCTTTGCCTTGCCTCCACCTCAGACAGAAACTGTGGGGGACACACATTTTTATTGTAAATATAGGGGTTGTGAGTCCATCGGAACATGGAACTTACAGAGTCAGAGTGATAAATAGTTACATCTCCAGAGGCTTTCGAGCCCCAAAAATTGTCACATGGGGCAATGTAACCCCTTGGTTTTGACTTTCCTCCAGCCATCTGATAGTTCATGGAGAAGAGGAAGAACTTGGGGACTAAGGCTATATGTCTCAGGATATGATCCTGGGTTTTGGCTAACAATTCAAAATCTGATGGGGAAGTGGCCTGACCCCTTACTTCCCATAGGACCCCAAGTACTTCATCAACCATCCCCACCTGCAGTTTTATGATTTACTACTCTCCAGCCTGACCCCACTAGCTCCCTAAAAAACCCCCTGCAGACAACCTAATCTAATGCCAGGCCCACATCATTCTCTCTCTCAATCCCACTTCACCCTTATTATTACCCTTAGATTTTATGTTCTCATATCTAAATTAGTCCAACCCAAACCTTACAGCTGACTGCTGGCTATGCCTGAAACCTGCTCCACCTTTCTACATGCGCATTGCTACAAAGGCTACTCTAGGTGCCAGGATTGGCTATGACATTTTAAACACTACTATAGAAAACAACTCATCTTGCTGGTGGGGACCTAAGCCAATATAAACCCTAGATAATATTCAAGGGGCTGGGACTTGTATTGTCTCCCCAGGAGACAACTTGGCTACCTCTCCTTATGCTGGGCTGTGTCAAAATAACATAACTGTTCTTAACTTAACCTATACTCAAGATCGTCATCTGTGAGCCCCTCCTGGAAGTTGGTTTGCTTGCACCACCAGGATAACTCCCAGTCTCTTCCTAGCCACCAGTACTTGGGTAGTGGAACTATGAAATACTGGTCCATATTTTTCCCCAGGTTTATTGGTATTCTAGTGAAGGAAGTCGAGAACTCTTGTCTCTCTTAGGCCTCCCTCATTCAAAAAGGACCCCAATTTTGATACTTGTTTTATTAGGTATCAGGCTCATTGGGTCTACAGTAATAGGTACCTCTGCTCTTACACTTCAAGACCAAAACTATAAGGAACTTAGTGCCCAGACTGACAAAGATTTAGCCACCCTAGAGTGCTCCATCTCCCAATTGGAGGAATCCCTGGGGTCTTTAGCTGAGATGGTCCTACAGAACTGGAATGGACTAGATCTCCTTTTTTCTAAAAGAGGGAGGTCTTTATCTAGCCCTAGGAGAATTATGTTGCCTCTATACTAATCACTCTGGGGTAATCAAAGATAGTCTAAGTAAACTAAGGAAATGACTCCAGGACCAGGAAGAATAAAGAAAATTAGGGCAAACCTGGTTTGAGTCTCTGTTCAGTGCCTTCTCCTGGTTGACTGAATTATTATCTGTCTTAATTGGGCCCCTATTGTTCATATGGGTGCTAGTAACTGTAGGTCCATACGCTATCAATTGTATTACTTATTATATACAATGAAGAATCCAATCTATTAAAATGTTGGTACTGTGTTCTTACTATGATACATTCTCTGAAACTGATAATAGTGATCAATCAAGGATTTGATTCCAAGCTAAAATTAGTGGGGAACGTGATAAACTAGCTGAAACCCTAAAATATAAGACTAAGTTCACTAATAACTCAGTTCCACTTTTTTCCCCCCTTTGTTCTTAAAAAGCTGATACTAATTTACTGCCTGCACTGCCAGGTTGTGCTGGGTCCTATTTCTTTTCACAGATAATGTATGATGATATATCAGCTTGCCAGTGGAATGACCCCTACCTAATGAGGTAGTACAAATGCCAATAGAGGATGTTACAGGTTAAGATAAGAATCTCCCCTGTGTGGCTATGACTAACTAGGCTGTGCTTTGGCTTTAAATTCTGCTTGCTGCAAAGGCTCAGGGCTGCTCTGAACCTACCTTCCTGCATGCCATGGTGGACAGTCCCGGCCAGTAATTGTTATTAAAAGACTGCCAAAGATTCCGATTGGTTCTGGTCTCATGGTTTGCTTTGGTGTCACCCATTACAGTGCCCTGATAACAGCCCAGGTGACAAAAAAACCTGAATGTCTGTATGAATCTACTTAAGAATTGGTGCCTGGATTGCAGCATGAATTGTGCCTGATACTTGCTTACAAGACTGAATGAATGGATGAATTGTGGTGTTCCACATCACTGTGGAATTTTCTCCAGCAAAGGCAAGCTTGGGCTAAGTGTCCTTGAGCAAAGCGTTCATTTGGGATAAGTTTTGGGTGTGTGTTTCCAGGCATTACAGGTGCACAGGACTTATTTCTTGGTTTTTGCTGCTAAAAGGTTGATTGCAAAGAAACTTGTCAGCAGCCCTGGTGCAGTGGAACAGGATGCAACTCATTTTGTATATGACTAAGAAGACCTCCAGTGCAGAAGTGTACATTGACCAGGAGAATGCTCTGCTCTACAGAGACCTGAATCCTACTATAAATGGTGCTTCCAATTTCCTTCTAGGAGTGAAAGGAAGTGGATATATGTCTGTAGCAGTGCAAAGGGGAGCTTCCCAGCTTATTCAGCTTTGCTCCCTGTTCAGAATGGACAAGCAAAGCTAAAAGCATTCTTTACTTTCTCCATGATTGAGAGAAACTGAGAGGCACACTTTGTAAATCTCAGTTGCTTAGGGACAAGGTAGATGGAATATGGTGAAGCAAAGCCCAGAAGCACACATCCTGGGGCATGGTAAATGTTGCGCTGATAATAGCTCTGGAAAGAAGAGAACCTCAATGTCCTGAATGAATTTGCTTAAGAATTGAGGCCTAGATTGCAATCTGACTTGTTCCTGATACTAGCCTATAGGAATGAATGAATGGATGAATTGCATTTTTCAACACCACAGTGGAATATCCTCCGGCAAAGTCCAGTTCTGGCTAAGTGCCCATGAGCAAACGGTTAATTTGGGATTGGTTTGGGGTGTCTGGTTCTAGGTATTACTGGTGCACAGGCCTTGTTTCTCGGTGTTAGCTGGTAAAAGGCTGATTGTGAAGAAACCTCTTGGAAGTCCTGGTACTGTGGAAGAGCCTGCAATTCAATTTGTATATAACTAAGAAGAACTCCTGTGGAGAAGTACACATTCACCAGGAGAATGCTGTGCTTCACAAACAGAGGCTTCAAGCCTACCAGAAGTTTTGCTTCCCAATTCCTTCCTTGGTGTGAATAGAAGGGGATATATGGTTGTAGCACTGCCCATGGAAGCTTTCCCAGCTTATTCAACTTTGCTCCCTGTTCAGAACAGAGAAGCAAATCTAACTGTGTTCTTTGCTTTCTTGGTGTTTGAGACAAACTGAGAGGTACCCTTTGTATCTCTCATTTGCTTAGGGACATAGGGAATCAGGGGAAGAACCCCAACAGAAAGACATGGTTTGGGTCATGGTATGTGTTGCCCTGATAACAGACCCAGGGAGAAGAGAACCTCAATGTCCTGAATGAATCTGCTTCAGAATTGAACTCTGTTTTGCATCACGAGTTGCGCCTGATACCTGTCTACAGGAATAAGTGGATGGATGAATTGTGTTGAGCCACATTACTGTGGAATGTATGCCAGCAAAGGCAACCTTGAGCCAAGTGTTAGAGAGCTAACTGCTCTTTTTGGAACAGTTTGGAGTGTGTGCTTCTAGGCATTACCAGTGCACAGGCCTTCTTTCCCAGTTTTTGCTGAATAGATGTTGATTCCGAAGAAACCTCTTGGAAGTCCTGGTGGAGTGGAACTGCCTGCAACTCACTTTGCATATGACTAAGGAGAACTCAAGTGAAGAAATATACATTCACCAGGAGAATATTCTGCTCCATAAATAGAGGCCTGAAACCAACCATATGTTGTGCCTCCCAATAACCTAATGAAGTGAATGGAAGGGGAAATACAGTTGAAGCACCGCCCAGGAAAACTTCCTCAGCTCATCCAGCATTGCTCTCTGTTCAGAATGGAGAAGAAACCCAAGTCTTGTTGTTTGCTTTCTCCGAGTTTGTGAGAAACTGAGAGACGCACTTTGTATCTCTCAGTTGCTAAGAGTCATAGGTAGTTGTAATATGGTGAAGAACCCCAACAGAAAGACACAGCCTGGGGCATGGTATGTGTTGAGCTGATAATAACCCCAGGGAGAAGAGAATCTGAATGTGCTGAATAAATCTGCGTAAGAATGGAGGCCTAGTTTTCAGTATGAGTTGTGCCTAGTACCTACCATAGGCATGAATAGAAGGATGAATTGCTTTGTGCCACATCACTGTGAAATTTTCTGCAACAAAGCCAAGCTTAGGCTAAGTGTCTGTGAGCAAACCAATGAATTGGGATGAGTTTGGTGTGTGTGCTTCCAGGCATTACTGGAGCACAGGCCTGATTTCTCTGTTCTGGCTGCTAAAATGCTGATTATGTGAAGAAACCTCTTGGCAGCCCTGCTGCAGTGGAACAACCTGCAAATCATTTTGTATATGACTAAGAAGAACTCCATTGGAGAAGGATACATTCATCAGGAGAATGGTCTGCTCCACAAACAGAGGCCTGAAGCCTACCACAGGTGGTTCTTCCCAATTCTCTCCTAGGAGTGAATAGAAGCGAATATACAGTTGTAGCACTGCCCAGGGAAGCTTCCACAGCTTATTCAGCTTTGCTCCCTGTTCAGAATGAAGAAGAAAATCTAACCACATTCTTTGCTTTCTTGGTGTTTGAGACAAACTGAGAGGTGCCCATTGTATCTCTCAGTTGCTTAGGTTCATAGGTAGTTGGAATATGGTGAAGAACCACAACAGAAAGACACAGCCTGGGGCATGGTATGCGTTGTCCTAATTATGGACTCTGAGAGAAGAGAATCTTAATATCCTCAAGGAATATCCTTAAGAATTGAGGCCTGGATTGCAGCATGAGTTATGCCTGAGACTTGCCTATAGGAATAAAATGATGGATGATTTGCATTGTGCCACATCACTGTGGAATTTCCCCCAGCAAAGCTAACCTTGGGCTAAGTGTCTGTAAGGAAACCATTGATTTGGGATAAATTTGGGTTGCGTGCTTCTAGGCACTACCAGGGCACAGGTCTTATTTCTCATTTGTGTTTCATTTTTTGATTTTTTTTTTTTACAAACCCAAAGCAAGTTGATAGGAATTTGACAATGGTTGCAATATTGCATATCACTACCTTCAAAAGGGTTGCTTAGATTAACAGATATAGACATGCAAAACTAATGTAAACATGTGAATATCAATTATTCCTTTTCAATAAACAATACATTTATAAGTATAGTCATTTTAGCCATCTCATGCATACACACATACAAATTTATGTATAAGGAAAAAATTTTTGAAAGCACCAGCAAAAACTAAAACTTCATCCACAAAAGAAAAACAATTCATTTTTAAAAAAAGATTTGAAGACCTATTTTTTCAAGCAGAAGAAAATGAAATTCAAAATGAAAAATTGGATCCAAATATCAAATAACATTCTCTTTTTTTTTGTCTAACTGACCTAAGTAATTTTTATATATACATAGGTTTTATTTGAGTTCTTCAAACCAGTGTGACAATATGATAGTCAGGTATATGTGACCTATTCAGTTCACTGAGAAGCATATTCTCAGCATTCATCCATTTAAGCACAAAAATATCTAGTTTGTTGCTCTTTATAGCTGAGTAGTATTCCATTATGTAGAAATAGCACATTTTTTTATCCATTCCTGAGTCGGGGGGCATTTAGGCTGCTTCCATGATCTAGCAATTATGAACTGGGCAGCAATGAACATAGATGAACATATATCGCTGTGATGAGATATCTTTGGTTCTTTCTGGAAGATACCCTAAAGGGGAATAGCTGGGTCAAATAGGACTTCCAATCCTAGCTTTTTGAGAAATTTCCGCACTGATTTCCACAGAGGTTGCACCAACCTGCATTCCCACCAACAGTGAAGAAGAGTTCCTTTTTGCCCACAGCCCCTCCAGCATTTGTCATTAGTTGACTTCATAATACTAGCTATTCTTTCTGGAGTGAGGTGGAATCTGAGTGATACTTTCATTTGCATCTCTTGAATGGCCAGTGCTGTTGAACAGTTTTTTACATATTTATTTGCTGTTCGTACTTCTTCATGTGAGCATTGTGTGTTCATCTCAGATGCCCATTTTTGGATTGGTTTTTAAATCTTGGAGGACTGATCTTTTTAAGTTCTTTATAGGTTTTTGATATTAATCCTTTATCTGAGGGACAGCTGGCAAAAATTTTCTCCCACATTGTGGGTAGTCGCCTCACACTGTTAATGATTGCTCTTGCTGTGCAAAAGCTTTTCAGGATGACACAATCCCATTTGATGATTCTTTGTGATGATTCCTGTGCAGTCTGGCTTTTATTCAAAAAGTCTTTACCTACACCAAGAGCCTTACCTACTTTTTCTTCCAGCATATTTAATGTTTCTGTTTTAATGTTGAGATTTCAACTTAGTACATGGTGAAATATATGGGTCTAATCTTAGTCTTCGACATGTGGAAAGCCAACTTTTTCAACACCATTTGTTAAAAGGCTATCTTTTGTCCAGTGAATATATTTAGCACTTTTATCGAAAATAAGATAGCTTAGTGTGTCTGGAGTTGTTTCTGAATCTTCCAATCTATTCCACAGATCCTCAGGTCTGTTTTTTGCCAGTGCCACACTGGTTTTATTACAACAGCTTTATAGTATAATCTCAGGTCAGGAATTGTGATCCTGTCTTGTCTTTATTGCACAGGATCACCCTTGCTATTCTGGGTCTCTTCTTGTTCCAAATGAATTTTAGAATTGTTTTCTCTAGTTCTATAAGATATGTTATTGGTAATTTGATTGGGATTGCATTAAACCTGTATAACAGTTTTGAAAGTATCTATTCCTATTTTCTATAGGATTTTTAGCATGAATCCATTTTGGATTTTGTCGAATGCTTTTTCTGCATCTATTGAGATGATCATGTGGTTCTTGTCTTTGGCCCTGTTGATATGTTTATTAAATATATTGATTTGTGTATGGTGAAACATGCATGCATTTCTGGGATGAATTCCACTTGATAATGGTGTATAATATTCCTGATAACTTGCTGCATTGTATTTGCCTGTATTCTATTGAGGATTTTTGCATCAATGTTCATTAGGGAGATTGGCCTGTAATTTTCTTTTTTGGTTGGGTCTTTCTCTGGTTTTGGTATTAGGGTAACACCTGTTTGCAGATATGAGTTAGGGAGACTTGCTTCCATTTCAATTATGTTGAAGAATTTGAGAAGTGTTGGCATTAATTCTTCCCTAAATTTCTTAGAATTCAGCAGTGTATCCATCAGGACCTGGACTTTTCTATGTTGGTAAGGTTCTAATTACATTTTCCATTTCATTAGCTAAAATTGGGTTATTCAGTAGGTTTACATCTTCATGATTCAGCTTTGGTAATTCATAGGTTTCTAGGAATCTGTCTATTTCTGTTGTGCTATTGAATCTATGTGAGTAAAGGTTTTCAAAGTAGGTATTGATGATCTTCTGTATTTCCACAGTGTCTGTAGTGATTTCACCCTTTTCATTCCTTATTGCATTAATCTGTGATTTTTCTTTCTTCTTTTTGATAAGGTTGACTACGGTTTTATCAATTTTATTTATTCTTTCAAAGAACCAACTCTTCTATTCATTAATTCTTTGTATTGTTTCCTTAGTTTCAATTGCATTAATGTCTGCTCTGATATTGATAATTTCGTCCCTTCTTTGAACTTTGGACTTGACTATCTCTTCATTTTCTAGAAGTTTGTGGTGCATCATTAGGTTGTTTATGTGTATTCTCTCCATATTTCTAATGTGGGAATTTAGTGCTATAAATTTCCCTCCAAGGTCTGCTTTCATTGTGTCACACAGGTTCCGCTAATTTGTGTTTGCATTTTCATTCAATTGTAGATATTGTTTAATTTCTTCTGTGACCCATTGGTTATATAGAAGACTATGATTTAATTTCCATGTGTTTATGGAGTTTTGTGGGTTTTTTGTAATTCATTTCCAATTTGACTGTGCTATGATCAGATAATATGCATGGAATTATTTCAGTTCCTTTGCATTTACTTAAGCATGTTTTGTGGACCAGTATATGATCTATTTTAGAGAATGACCCATGTGCAGCTGAGAAGAATGTGTATTCTGATGCTGATAGGCGGAATACTTGGTACACATCTACTAGGTCCATTTGTTGATAAGTTTGATTCAGTTCTGTGATTTCTTTGCTGATCTTTTGTTTGGTTGATCTGTCTCTCTGTGACCGTGGTTTCTTAAGGTTCCCTGTTATAACCGTGTTATTGTTTATTTGGTTTTTCTTGTCTATTAAGAATTGTCTTACATAGTTGAGTGCTCCAATATTCAGTGCATGCATATTTATAATTGTAATCTCTTCCTCTTGAAGTTTTCCCGTAACAAGTATGTAGCGACCTTCTTTATCACTTTTGGTCATTCTCGGTTTGAAGTTCACATTGTCTGCAAACATAATAGCTAACCCTGCCTTTTTCTGGGTTTCTGTTGCATGGCATATTGTTTTCCAGCCTTTGACTTTTAGTGTGTGAGTTTCCTTTTGAGTGAAATGTGTTTCTTGTACACAGCATATTGTTGGGTTTTGTTTTTTAACCCACTCTGCTAGTCTGTTTCTTTTTATTGGTGAGTTGAGCCCATTTACATTGATTGATATAACTGATATGTACTGACTCATCCCTGTTATGATATCTTTCTGTTGTTGGTCTTCTACCTGTTCTGTTTAATTATTTGCCCTGCTTAGTGGTTTCCTTTTGTTGTTGTTCTTTTTTTTTTTTTTTTTTTTTTTTTTTTTTTTTTTTTTTTTTTTTTGCAGCACCGGGGATTGAACTCACAACCTCACGCCTGCCAGGGCAGGCGCTTAAGACACTGAGTCAAACTCCCGGTCGTGGTTTTTCGAGGCAGGGTCACATTATGTAGCTTAGGCCAGCCTTGTGCTCACGTTGTAGGCCAAGCCGGCCTCGAACTCACAATGCTCTGCCTACCTCAGCCTCCCGAGTGCTGGGATTAAAGGCGTGCGACACCACGCCCAGCTTTGTTGTTGTTCTTAAGATTGCAGCTGTCTTTGTCTCTTTCTAGAGTGTCTTTCAGGACTCTTTGTAGTGTTGGTTTGGTGGCCATAAATTTCTTCAGTTGTTCTCTTTCATGGAAGTATCATATTTCTCCATAATTTTAAAGATAGTTTTGCAGGATGCATCAATCTGGTTTGAAAATTGCAGGATTTGAAATACTTCAATCCAAGCTCTTCTTGACTTAAAGGTTTGTGTTGAGAATTCTTTTTTTATCTTGATCTTCTTTAGATACACTCAGCATTTCTTTCATAATGATTGTCATTTCAATCTTTTTGTAGCCCTGGTGTGTTGGAACAAGCTATCACTTGTTTAGGGTCATGGGGAGTTGTAATTATGAAGAAGCCCAACAGAAAGACTCAACCGGGGGCATGATATGTATTTCCCTGGTCTGAGGCCTGGGTGGTAGAGAAGTTCAATGTCCTGAATGAATCTGCTGAAGAATGGAGGCCTGGATTGCTCCATGAGTTGTGTCTACTCCTTGCCTACATGAATGAATGCATGGCTTAGGTGTCTTTTGCCCCATCACTGTGGAAATTTCCCCTGCTGAGTCAAGCTCAGACAAAGTGTCCGTGAGCAAACTGATCATTTGGGAAGTTTTTGG
>RJWM01049921.1:0-10767 GCA_004363535.1 Dasyprocta punctata
GGGTCTGCAGGTGCCGGGTCAGGCTTTCTTCTTTCCTCCTCTCATTTGGACTCGGTGCAGAAACCCAGCAAATTCTCATTTAAGATAGAAAGATTTTCTTTATTAATGACCCAAACCGTATTTCTTTAGATACAGGAGTTCTGAACTCAAATACTTAGAAGAAAACAAGTTAAGATTGCATTACCCTGCAACTCATTACCAGTAACATATTGCAAAGCGAAACAGCTTGGAAAAGAGGGTGGGAGGGAAGGGGAGTGAGGGAGGGAACAAAAAAGAAAAGGAATTAAGTTGATCAAGTGGAATTCCTTTTTTTTTTTTAAATTCCTGGGAACTATGAAGTCCTTGCAAGCACAGCTCGTTTCTGCAGATTATTTTCCAAACGCGTACAAAATGGAACCCAAACGGAGAATCCCTTAGAACCTGGAGAGGTGCAACATGAAGGGCCACGATTATCCAGCAGCAAGCGGTCCAGCCTTCAGTCGCCAGCGCTTCTTCCCCTGCTCCCAAGTTAGCGGGATGAAAACGTCTTCCCCCTTTGAAAGCAGAGTAAGAGTGAAGGTTGGTCTCTGGCCGTCCTTTCTTTGCACCCCACACCTCGGGACTAGGGCTCAGATCTCCGAAGGGACACCAAGGAAGACGAGCAAAGGGAGATTCCTTAGGCAGAGGCCTGAGACCACAGGGCATAGCCAACATCTAGCTCTCACACCTTCCTTCCCATGGAATACTTTGGGGCATCAAGTAAGCCCACGGGGAATCAATACTCCAAGCAGGCGGGAGGACCCCTGGGGTCCAGCACCTAGACAGCTCAGATGGAGCTGAATTTCAGACTGTACTCACTCATTTGCCCAGCACCTCTCAATTAGCCAGTGCAGGCTCCTTCAACCCAGCTGGCCCCCTTCACAGTTCCCAGAGAGGAACTGCTTAAGCTTTTGGCATGGGGTAGGAGGTTCAAAGCAATTTTTACAACTTTCAAGGTTAAAGACATCTCTGTTGCCACACGGTGATGATACCCACCCAAATGCCAGGCTCCTAGACTGTGGTATCTTGCCCACCCACTTCCCCGGAAGGGCAGTTGTTCCCAAAGACAGAGCCTGACACCGGCGCCTACGACCACACCTGGCTTGTATGTTTTTTTCTAGTGTCTCCTCCACCCCTATGTTTTTTTTTTTAGCTGGGCTCTATGATGCCCAGGTTGTCCTCAAGTCCTAGGCTCAAGCAATCCTCTCACCGTAGCCCATGGAGTACTGAGATTAGAAGCACATGCCACCATGCCTGGCCTCTCCAGCTGACAGGTTGCCAAGCCTCTCACTGGCTGCAGTACCTGCCAGTTTACCCCAGCGTCCCCTGAACTGCTCTCTCTCTCTCCTGGTCGCCAAACTGGCTGCGGAGTAGAAGAAACGATGCTGCCACATCATTGCATGCCACCTGGACCCTCTCTAAGCAGAGGACCTACCTAAGGCTGAATCACTAGTTTTAGGCTCCATGGGCAGCGCAGAGCTCGCAACAAAAGGCCTCTAATCAGTCAGGGGTGCCTTCAGCTGTGACGTGCTAAAGCCTGACGTTCCTATGGCCGAAAGTCCTCAGCCCCTGGTCAGCATTCAGCTGGACACCTCTCTCATCTTCTCAATGGCAGCAGAAACTACAGGTGACAGAAGGGGCCTCACATGCCAGGAGAAGGAACCTGAAGCCACCACACCTGCCAAAGGTTCTCCTGAGAGCAAAAGTGTTGGCGAAGCAGTGGCTGGGAGGGGTGAAGGTGCCTGGTTCACCCCAAGACTTAATTCAACAGGCATGAGAGAGCAAATAAGCACCGACTGCTTTATTTTAAGAGCAAGACTGTCCAAATGTCACCAGGAAAAGAACCAGGATTTGGCACCTGTCCCGGAGACTGAACTGTCTAGGCCCTACACTGTGCCAGCCGCTCCTGCCCGCAGAGCCATGCTGTTTACAGCTCTGCTCATCGTTTCCATCATGACAAATGTGACTCCCTCTTCCCACCATCTTCCCAGGAGATGGCTCCAAGTCTCTTCACACAACTCCATGTCCTTAAGTAAGCTACTCCATTTCTTCAGGAACACCAGAAGGACAGGACTGACCAACTCAAGCCTGAGGAGCAATTTCTTGGTAAAACAGTCCCTGTTTTTCTTAACTGCCATTCTCACAGCTCACGAAGATGTGGGAACTCTCCACTGAGAACTGATACCCTGTTAGTGCCGTGTGCACTCTGTCCGGTAGCTCTTAGCTCAGCCCTGCTGGCCTCATGTGCAGCACTACCCAGACCCCCGCAGCGCCAGCCGCCAGCCGCTGCTATGCTCTTTTCACTGGGCTCAGAAGAGGGCGGTGGTCCTGATCTACTTACGTGATTGTTTTCATTTCTTTTTTCTCGGCATCTGGGCGTGCACGGTTCAGCACCTTGAGGAAGTCTGATGTTTTTGCCCGCATACGTGTGTGAATATAGGCCTGGGAGCAAACACAGCAGGTACTGAAGCAGGGCACAGAGATAGCTTTGCTTTTGTTAGAAGCAACTGGGACGGTTCCAGAGAATATACCCAGGGATGGGCCCAGGCCAGGCAGAGAAGCAAGCAGCAGGGCAACCAGACATATGCTCACCTCTGCTGCGGGACAGAGATGGTTTCTTTATCATTTGGGGTGTGAGGAATCAAATCCAGGGCCTCATGCACGCTAGGCAAATTCTACCACTGAGCCACACCCCAGTTGGAGGATGATTTCTTGAAGTCTCTGGAACTATCTACTTAAGAGTCCTATCAACAGCAGGGACTGAGACGTGGCATCCCTTACCTTGGAGCACTTGATGTGGTAGTGCAGGTAGTCCCGGAACGTGTGGATCAGGTTGATGGTGTTGTCGCGGGCATTGGCATTGGTGTGACGAGGGAACAGCACTGAGGTGGGGGAACAAGCAAGGCGTCAGGGGGTAGCACAAATGTCCAAGGGTGGAAGAACACAGCGGCCTACGGTGCACTTCTGTTTCCTCTGACTCAGTACACCAGGGCTTTGTACCAGTACAGCCAAGGGTGGCACCGAACAGTACAGAGGCGTTTGTGACCTACAAGTAAGGCATGACTCTGGGTACGCATTCCAGGTCAGCATTCTGTGGCTTGCAAGCTGAAATCTATTCCTTGTCTGTCACACACCTGCCAGCTCTGCCCCTGCAGCTCAGTGGACCGCAGGGTGACACTAACTGGCTGTCCAGGAGACAGCTGGCTGTAAGAAATCAGGTGTAGGGCCAGGTGTGGTGGTGCACTCCTGTAATCCCAGCACTTGGGAGGCTGAGGAAGGATAGCTGTGAGTTTGAGGTCAGCCTGGGCTGTACAATTCAAGATCAACCTGGATTATACAATGAGACACTGTCTCAAAAAACTAAAAGGCTTAGGAAACAAGCTGCCAACTGGGGTCCTTGGGACTGAAGCATAGTAAACCTCTGGAGAAACCAGACTCCAAAGGATAGCCCACACTCTTGCTGTGAAAACCAAACACCAGGGAATAAGAATCTGAACTACTTCCTTTCCTTTTGGAGACAGGATCTCATTGTGCAGTCCACGCTGATCTTGAACTATGTAGCTGGCCTCGAATCCATGATCTCCCTGCCTCAGCCTCAGAGTGATGGGATTACAGGTGTGCACTACCACTCGACCCTGAGCCCACTTGATAAGCCAGGCAGGAAGAGCTGCTTTGGTTGGGGGTAGGCTCTAGATCTGTGTAGCCACCATGCTGTCTTCGGCCCTGAGTCAGACCTGCATCTTTTTTCCTTGGGCTTTTTAGGGTTCTCTCTATGTGCTACACCAACTTTATCACTTATTTCACTATTAGCAAGACCCTTGAGTTCTCTGAAGTTTTGCCTTTCCGAAAAGGAATGCCCAGAAGGGCAGGGACCCTGGCTTAAAAGGAGACAAACATCGCAACAGGAGATCAGGGCATTTCAAAGAACTACAGTGCATGTGACTATAAGTTTACCATGATTTTATGTGTCACAGGAGAGAAATGCTACCAATTAAACTGACATGTCATGAATTATAAACTGCATCTCAAGTTCAAGGATAATAATGTAAGGAGAAATGGTACAGCTTAGATTCAATGGAACAAGATAAAGTAACTCATGCAAAACCACTAAATGGATGTACCCTCTGCTCAAAGGTAAATAAAACTTGCCAAAAGGGGTATTTCAGAGGCATTAGGTGGAAAATGTGAATGAGCTGTCTGTCAATGGTTATCATCAGCTAGCTTATGAAGCTGAAGCAAATGAAGGAGAGGATTTGAGTTTCTTCTGTAGGAAAGAGTAAGTGAATCATGTTCAGGCTTAGAAGCAAAAAACCAAGAAATGTCAAATGACAGAGAACTCCATCAAGCTGCTTAGCAATGCTGACGTGGCCTATCCCTAAATCCTGACATCAGAAGTGACCCTTTTTCCCCTGAGATTTAAGAACAGAAAGAGAAAAGAATGATTACTGCACAAAAATAGCACCTGACCTCTATAATTAGCAGCCTGTGACACCTTCCCACAGTCACTAGCAGTGGTGACAGGGGAAGCTGGTTTGCCCGACTTTGTCTACCTTAAAATGTGCACCAGGGCCCTGTCCAGATCTAGGCCTTCTGCCACAAGAACTCATGAACGCCTTAGGAGGGGCTGCTGCACCCCGCTCACCAAAGGTGATGTAGCCAATGTTGTCGCCCACAGCAGCATCTGTGTCTTTCAGCTCCAGCGGAGGTTCCCTGTGGCTGAAGAGAACCTGGGGGGCTGTGTGGCTGGCTCTGCGCCCTTCTTTGAACTCCTATGGAGACAAAACAAGAGAAGATGGTGTAAGAGCTACGGGGTTTGTTCTACGTGGTGTGACCTGTGTAGCCCTCTGGACCAGAGATGGCTAAAAACGAACTGTACCGAACCTGAACTACTATGAGCGCTGGCTGCTCTCAGAGCACTTGGGATTAAAAAGGAAAAGATCAGAGAGTGCTTAACAATAGGTGAATACATCTTTCAAACCACAGACTAGGAGAAACACCAAACAGACATGAGACTTATATGTAAAAATACAAAACAGTAAAAATACTAGGAAAATAACACAGGTACATTTCTTTATAATCTGAAGAGTAGGAAGGCCTTCCTAACTATGACTCAACACCTAGAAACATAAAAGAGAAAGCTGACAATTTGATGCTATAAAAATAAATTTTCACAATGGAGACAAAACTCTTTAAAATACAGTCTGACAAACTAGAAAAGACAATAGCAATGCTTATCATTGATGCAGGGCTAATCTCCTTTAGCATATAAAGAATTGAGGTCAATGACCCAATAGAAAAATGAATAAAGGGCACAGATACTTCAAAGGAAAAGAAAAACAAATGGCTTTAGTTTTGTTTTCTTGAGACAGGGTCTTGCTATGTAGTTCAGGCTTGCTTCAAACTCACTATGTAGTCCAGGCTGGTCTCAAACTTTTGGTGATTCTCCTGCCTCAACCTCCTGAGTGCTGGGATCACAAATTGCTGGGATCACGGGTCTGTCTCCAATGGCTATTATTATAAGGAAAGATGTTTTATTCTTATGTGTAGGAGACCACAGTTATCATTTTTAACCTGTCAGAACAGCAGAAATTCCAAAGTCTGACAATCTACTCTGGGAAAATGAGCACTCATCCACTGTCAGCTGGAGAGAAAACACCACAATACCCTATGGAGAAAAATTTGGCAACATTTCTCAAAATTATTGACTTTGATTAAGTGCTCAGGAAAGAAGCTACAGACATAACAACAGTCGTAAACATGTAGGAAGATCCCTCAAAACAGCACCTTTATAACTACCTAAGAGGCAGACTACATCTTGTTCCCACATATAAAGAAACCAATGGTTTACACTTCACTCTCTTCAGTTACTGATCAGCTCTTACACTATGAGAAGGATTCTAGTTTATCACAATCTAATCTCCAGAAGAGTAACTGCTGGTCCTACTGTTTTTCAAGGAATGAGTGCTGAAACGATGGGGCCTACCAGACTTCATCCAGTGCTTGGCTGGTACGTCCACAAAGACAACATGCCAATGCCCAGGAGCAGGACACCGACTTGAGTCGGTGAATAGAATTTGTCTGCATTTCCCCAAAGGCAGGGAGCACCCCTCAGTCTGCCTGTCAAGTTACACAAGCAGGACTTGGGCCCTCATCAGGCTGGATGTGCATGCTGTCAAGGGAAAGCCCACAATGGCCCACAGCAAGCAGATTACTGATCATGAGGAAGTTCAAACTATTCCCAGGTCACAACTTTCTGACAGCCATTCTTTTCCTTTCTCCCAGAAACTTTAAATTTTAGGTCCAGAAAAAAACTCAGCTGAGTTATCTTTGGGAAGACACAGCAAAAGTCCAGTTTCTATGGTCATTTCCAACAAAACAGCTCAGCCCCTGAATTTGTGAAGGGTCAAGGGGCAGATGATTTTCTGACCCCAACCATTTACATTTCTAGACATCATACTGCTTGCATAGTGGAAGAATGGTCGCTCGTGAGGAACACTGGCAGTGTGAAAAACACAAAAGAGGCTTTGCTTTCCTTTTGAGGTACGAGTCCTGCTCCGTGTAGCTGAGGGGAGTTTAAATTCATATGCAAAATGAAACAAAACACAACAAAAAAAAACCCCACAGAATTCTTTTAAGGAAAAATATCTCCAGTAAGCTCTATTTAGAGTACAAAAATGAGTTAAGATATTTCCTGGAATAAAATGGAACAAGACTGCTTTAAAAAAAAAAAAAATTCCAGCCAAATCTAAATATATCTCATAGCTTTTATAATTAGTTTGCCAGACTGGATTTAGCCCAATTTCTAAGCTACTACATTTTAATTCCCCTGTCAATTCTACAACACAAATACATGAAATGCCTGTCTAGAAGCTCACTTTTAGGACTCGAGAGATATGTATACACACACTTTCATAAAGTTCAGTACTATCAAAAGCTTGTGTCAGTATTCCAGTTTTTATGCATAGGGATTCCCAAACTAGCATTTCTGATTAATTAGCCAAAACACAAAAAGCTACTAGAGATCAATCAAACTGAAGATATCATTTTTGAAGATTTTGCTAGGCATTGAGGCGGCTACAGGATGAGGATATAGGTCAGTGACACAGCACCTACATGGCAAGTGTGAGATCCTGAGTTTGATTCCACACACACACACACACACACACACACACACACACACACCAGCCACCAGAAGGCTACATATACATATCCCACATTAGGCACAGCTAAGCCTCACATCTACTTGGCAAAAAAGACTGTTTCAGAATTTTAAAATCTCATTACCTTGCCAAGAAACAAAATGAAAGTACTCAAGTTTAAAAAATTTAACCGATGTACTAGATTTTGAACAAGACATCTCAGGGGGAAAAAAAAAAAAAAAAGAAAAAAATCGGCCTCGGTATATCTCCTACACCCGACCAGTATCTCCCACGTCCTAGCGCTGGTGGCTGCCTAGCAGACACCATGACACAGCTACGACAGGTGTACAATGGCCCGAGTCCAGCTGCACCAACAATCCAATCACAGTGTGCTGCCGACACCATCACTTTCCTTAGCAGACCAGCTTCTTCAGAGGGAAGCGCCGCACAGAGACTCGTTCACCCAGCCTGCGTCCCTTCTGTCAGATCAACAGCCCTATCTACCACTTAAGAATTTGATCCAGTCCATCCTTGAAAGAACTTAGGACTAAGCCAGCCAAGAGCAGACCTCGCTAGAAATCTGAGGAAACACAAGAGAGCAAACATGATCAAGTTTTGGATCAAAGAGGCATTTACTGAATTCTTTGGTAGGGGCTTCAACAAGTTTCGACATCAACAGAGCTGTTATTTCTCTTTCCTATGCTCATGGCATGTTTTGCTGCAAAGATGTAAGTCACCTCCCACAATGTCCACTCTATACCTGCATGAACACCTTTCCAATGACCACATCATCGTCATCTTTAAACACCGTGCTGAAGACTACTGTGACTCTGTCCTTTTTAGATTCAACATACCTGCAGGGAACAAAACACAGGAGAGTGAGCACAGAATCAGAATAGGGTCTGCCAGTAACTTCATCCACAAGAGAAGCAGAAGAATAATGTTGTGTCCCTCAATCCATAAAACACTGGGGTGCCATGACATGGCCTCCAATAATAGTCTTGACTACTAGCATTTGAGACTAGCATTCGAGGCCAACAAAGTCAGTATAATAAATATATCTCTAAGCAGCAAAGAGTGGAAACTACCAAAAGTAGATTTTATTAACTTGTATATAAGGTATGGCATGGAATCTTGAATGAGTGATTCTTTTTTGTTTGTTTGTTTTGGTATCAGGAATCGAACTCATGACCTTGTGCCAGGCAGGTGCTGTGCCACTGAGCTACATTCCTGGCCTGAATTAGTGATTCCTAGTATGGGTTTAAAATTTTATTCTTAGCCAGGCGTGGTGGCGCACGCCTTTAATCCCAGCACTTAGGAGGCTGAGGTAGGAGGAGCCTTGTAAGTTTGAGGCCAGCTTGGGCTACAACATGAGTGCAAGGCTGGTCTGAGCTACATAGTGCGACCCTGTCTCAAAAAACTAGGGCCGGGAGTTTGGCTCAGTGGCTTAAGTGCCTGCCTAGCAGGCGCGAGATTGTGAGTTCATTCCCCAGTGCCACAAAAAAAAAAAAAAAAAAAAAAAAAAAAAATCTTTATACGAGATTCACAGTATTGAGACAAGTTAAGAGTTGCAATAACAGAACCTGTGTGGGGCCGGGGATTTGGCTCAGTGGCATAAGCACCTGCTTGGCAAGTGTGAGGTCATGAGTTCGATCCCTGGTACCAAAACAAGAAACAAAGAACTCCCCCCAAAAATAGAACCTGTGGTCAGCCTCTGCTGGCTGATATGAGCTACCTGCTTTCTTTTTTTGGGGGGTGGGTGGGCAGAAGGGTAATAGGAAGAAATCAGAATGGTGGTCCTATTTTAATTGCATGTCAACTTTGAATATCTAGAGATTAGAAGTGCTCTATTTTCTCCATCATCCACATTGTGGCATAAAAAATTTTATGAGGAAAGCTTCTAGGGGGCACCCACACAATCAAGTTTAAGGTATGACCACTGTGTGTGCCTTTCTCTAAGTACCAGCGTGAATGCCTCTCAGGCTTTAGGACTGCCTTCTATACTCACATGGTTTCATCATCCCTGTAATGGATAACTGCCCTGTTCTCGCCTTCCTTGCCCTCTTCTTGAAATTGGAAGTATTTCTCAAAGACAGAGGCAAAACAATTTCGCTTCAACATGCCAGCCTGATGCACGATGGAATCCTTAGATGCAGGCAGATTCTCAAGGTCATATAGCAAAGAGACATTGTATCCTGGAGGGAGGAAAAAAACCACCAGCAGTTATACCAACTTTTCAGGGTCTGAAGAGGTTTTATTTTGTCTCAATATCCATACTTTTTACCCAGTTAGAGTGTTACCGTTTCTGTTTACTTCATAAGGGCAAAATTAAATCTTCATTCTTGCTGGGTGTGGTGGTGCACATCTGTAATCTCTGCACTCAGGAGGCTGAGGCAGGAGTATTGCTATGAGTTTGAGCCTGCCTGAGCTACATAAGTGAGTTTGAGGTCAGCTTGGGCTATGAAGTGAGTTCAAGGCCAGCCTCAACCGTATAGTGAAACCCTGCCTCAAAAAAACCAAAAACAAAACAAAACAGAAAACAAAAACAAAAACAAACCCCCAAAACAACAAAAAACCCAAAAAACTTCATACTTACAAGGTTTCTGTAAATACTTACAGCTAATTGACAAATGATAAACAAAAATTCAAATCAATACTAAAGATGATTAACTATAAATACAGAATGGGGAAAAGTAACAATCTGGGAAGACTGATTAAAAATTTAGTGTTCCAGAACACAGCTGTGTAAGGGATTATATATCACATCCAGCTACAATATGAGCTTCAATATTTTGCTCTGATGATCTACTGTGCCAATATGGTTGGCAGCTAGGTAGCTTTCTGATAATAAAATACACTCCTTGTCACGGCACTGCAAGCCCTTTGTGACAGAATGGAGAGCAGAAATCCCAAGTGTCTGATACAGGAATCTCCAATAGTTTTTATTTGTATAATACTGTAATTTTTCAAAGTGTTTTTGAACATTTTACTTCATTTGATCTCTGTAACAATTCTTTGAAAAAAGCAGGCCCGGTAAGGTTGCCCTCTGCTCAAACAAGCAGTGACTTACTGAACATAGCATGACATACAGGTGTATGCCACTCTATTCTGAGTTGAAGAGAACTAGGTCCAAATCCTGGCCCCATCACCTTGTGATCTAGGAAAACTGTAAAACCTTCACAATTTCCTCGTTTGTTAAAGAAAAAGGGGGCAGAAAAAGGAGACTGTTTCAAGTATTAAAACACACAAATCCAGGTATGGTGCCACACACCTGTAATCCCAGTACCCTGGGAGGCTGAGAAAGTAGGCTCACAAGTTCAAGACCAGCCTGGACAACTCAGAAAAATCCTGTCTCAAAACAAGCTGAGCTAGAGATGTAGCTCAGTGTGAAGACCAAGGGACACACACAATGTACACTGGGGCAAAACAGGGACTGAAGAACAAGTCTGCTGACCTCCTACAGCGTGTCATCTATGGATTCTAAGAAACGGCTGGGAACACATGACTGTGTAATTAAGTAATTAAGTGCACGGAAGCCTACAAGATGTTTTTGCTATGATATCTGTACATCACTAAGGATCATCTCACATTCTAGGAAAATGAAGGGAAT
>RJWM01049922.1:0-10943 GCA_004363535.1 Dasyprocta punctata
TAGGAAGGTAATGATATGCAATATTGTAACTACTGCCAAACTTCAACCACCTCAGTGTGTAAACCTACAATGTTATCATATCAGATCTGTTGTTGTTGTTTGTCTGTCTTTTTTGACTTTTATTTCTAGCTTCTGTATCTATTTTCTCTTAAATAAAAAAAAAATTCACTCATACACAGGGAACTGATTTTGACCTCAATTCTGAAAATATGCAAATTGGAAGATAATCTCTTCAACTAATTGTATTGGGAAAACAGAACACTTAATGACATTGGGCCGTTATCTTACAACATTCATAAGCATGAATTCAAAATGTATTAAAGATTTAATTAAGGCCAAAAATCTCCTAGTAACATTCCTAAAAGAAAATAGGGGGAAATCTTCATATTTGTCTTTGCAAACATTTCGTTGATATGAAACAAAGTCAGCAAATGCAAATTGAAATATATCAAAATAAAAGCCTTCTGCACAGGAAGGAAATAATCAGTGGATAGAAAAAGTGAAGTATAGAATGTGAGAAAATATTTGTAAACCATACATCCTGTACCCAAATTTTATGAGGAAAACCTGCAACATCACCGTGGAAAAATCAATACCATGGTTGACAACTAAGATAAGGACTTGGGTAGATGTTTCTCAAAAGAAGTTAATATAAAACATACGCATCAGAGGAATCTAAGTTCTGTCACATCTGTCATCTCACATTTGTTGGGATGCTTATCACTAAAAATATTAAGGAAAAGAAGTGTTGAGAATGATGTGAAGAAATTGGAACGCATAGATGGTAGAAAGTAATGACACAACTTAGAGTCACTGTGAAATAGAGTATGAAAATGCATCAAAAATTAAAATTAAAACTGCTTTATTATTCACCATTCCTAATTCTGAGTATTTATTCAAAAGTTTAAAATTAGGATCTTAAAGACATATCAGAACACCTATAGTCACTGCAGTACTATTCAAAATAGTCAAATGTGGCCACAACCTAAATGTCTATCAACAGATGAATGAGTACAGAAAGTGTGGTATATAAAAAAAAGAGAGAATATACTCAATTTTTAAAAAAGAGAGCAAATTGTAGAGCATAGAAAAACATGCATAAAGCTCTATGGTGTTAAGCTCAATGAAATAGACCAGTCTTACAAAGACAAATATTTCACAAGTCAAGTTCTTTGTATTAAGGAATTAGATGGTAGTTTCCAGGGGCTTCAGGGAGGTAGGAAGGAGTTACAAATCTGTCATAAAACAGAATCTATAGGGTATGAAGAGCTCCTGTACAACACGGCACCTATAATCAACAATAATGTATTGTACACTTAAAAGTTTAGGAAGGTAAATTTCATGGTCACATCCTTACAACAAAGAAATATATTTTAAGAATAATACAAAAACCGGCCCGAGCAGCGCAGGCACTGATCAGGACTCAATATGGACTGCCCTCTGGGGTCCTGAGCCCAGGACCTTAGAGGAGAAGGAGAAGGGCCCCGCGAGGGGCCCCCGCCCGGCCCGAGCAGCACCGGCGCAAGGGCTTGGAATCAGGGACAACACTCCCCCCGCCACCGCCCCCCCCCCCGTGAGCAACCTGCTGTTTCGGAGGTCTGCCTGGATTGATAGCAACCAAGGAACATCAACCAACTTTTGTTATGTAGATTTGGCCAGGCTCTGGTCAGCAACCCAAGCATCTCTTTACAGTGGGCAATGTAGCAAGTATGGGGGATTCTCTTCTGCCTTGTCTTTTAGTATTAATAAAATTTTAAAAAAAAGAATAATACAAAAAATGCAACAAAATCAATTCATGGATTTGTTTTACATGATTATTAGTATTGCAATTTCTCTAGGGAAAGGAATGACAGTATAAAGAGAGGGATTGCAATTAATTAGCAACAATTCTAAAAAAAGGTCAACTGTGAAATTCCTATAGATGCTCAAAAGGAATGTCACTGTACAGTATAACACTAGCTGCAGGGTATTTTTCAGATATTCTTCATGAAGTTGAGGAATCACTTCTCAATTTCTGTTTTTGTATTAAAGATTTTTGTTTTTAAATGAAGAATGAATCGCTTCTCGGTCTTTTGGCTAAGATCAAGTGTAAATGAAGAATGAATGCTGGGTGTTAGATTTTGCCAGATACTTTTACTGATTCAACTGATATCATCATATTTTCTCCTTTAGACAGTTGATGCAATGAATTTCACTTATCGATTTCAGAGAATCAGACAAGTTTTCTTTCTTTTTTTTTATTTAAGCCAAGAAAAAAAAGAGAAAGACATATACAACAAAGACCACAAGCAAAAGAGACAAACAAATGACTAGAATAAATACACAACAGTAACATTGCAGGTTTACAAAACCGGATGATAGAAACTTGACAATGGTTGCAATATTGCGTATCATTATCCCCAAAATGGTCACTTACATTAACAGATATAGACATGCAAAATTGATCCAATCATATGAGTATTAATTGTTCTTTCTCAATAACAAATACATTCAGCAGCGTGTTCATGCTAGTTATCTTACATATACATATACACAGGTCCATATCCCTTCCTCTTCCCTTTTCTCTTTCCGCCCTTTCCCTTCCCAGTCACTTCTGCCCCTTGAGCTGTATTCACCCCCACGTAGTATTTATTATAGGTTCTGGATCATATACACTTTTCCGTTTCTTGCACTAGGGAGACAATACGGTATTTACACATGTGGGTCTGATTTATCTCACTTATGAGTATGGTCTCAAGTCGTGACCATTTACTTATAAAAAGTCTCAATGCAATCTTTCTTAATAGGTGAGTAGTATTCCATTGTATAAAAATACCACATCTTCTTTATCCATTCTTTGATTGATGGGCACTTGGGTTGTTTCCAATATCTGGCTATTACAAATTGGGTTGCTATAAACATGGGTGCACAGATATCACTGTGGTATGATGTTTTCCATTCTTCTGGGAAAATGCCCAGAACAGGGATAGCTGGGATGAATGGGATCTCTAATCCTAGCTTCTTGAGGAATCTCCACACCGACTTCCACAGTGGCTGCACCAGTCTACACTCCCACCAACTGTGGAGAAGAGTTCCTTTTTCCCCACAGCCCCTCCAACATTTGTTGTTGGCTGATTTTTTAATCTTGACCATTCTTTCTGGAGTGAGTTGGAATCTCAGCGTTGTTTTAATTTGCATTTCCCGAATGACCATTGATGTTGAACATTTTTTCATAGATTTATTTGCCATTTGTATTTCTTTCTCTGAGAAGTGTGTATTCATCTCAGATACCCATTTTTGGATTGGGTCCTTGAATTTTAGGGGCCTGATTTCTTTTAATTCTTTATATGTTTTAGATAGAAGTCCTTTGTCTGATGGACACTTGGCTAAGATATTTTCCCAATTTGTGGGTTTTCTTTTCACTCTGTTGGAGATTTCCTTTGACATGCAAAAACTTTTTAGTAGGATGAGATCCCAGTTGTTGATTCTGGGAAGTGTTTCCCGTGCAATTTGATTTTTGTTCATGAACTCTGTGCCTACTCCTATGTCATTGAGATTTTTACCTACTCTGTCTTCTAGTAAGTTTAGTGTCTCTGTTTTTATATTCAGATCTTTGATCCATTTTGACTTTATTTTAGTGTATGGTGATAGGCATGGATCTAGCTTTAGTTTATGGCATATAGAAAACCAGTTTTTCCAGCACCATTTGTTAAAGAGGCTGTCTTTCTTCTAATGTACATGTTTGGCCCCTTTGTCAAAGATGAGGTGGCTAAGTGTGTTTGTAGTTGTGGCTGTATCTTCTAATCTATTCCCTTGATCTTCAGGTGTGTTTTGATTCCAGTACCATCTGATTTTATCACAGTAGTTTTGTAGTATATTTTCAAGTCGGGGATTGTGATGCCTCCTGCCTTCGGTTTGTTGCCCAGAATTGCCTTTGCTATTCTAGGTCTTTTCTGGTTCCAGATGAATTTCAGGAATGCTTTCTCTAGCTCTGTGAGGTAGGCAAGTGGTATTTTGATTGGGATTGCATTGAATCTGTATAATAATTTTGGGAGAATGGCCATTAGACAAGTTTTCATGACTAGAATAAATCCCCATATGGCTGGTCATATAATTATTTTTATAGATTGTTCAATTTTATGTGTTGAAATTTTAGTAAGGATGTCTGCATCTAGAGTCATGCCAAAAGTTGTTCTACACTGTTATTGTAATATCTTTGTTTGATTTTCATATTAACACTGCTCTCATAAGGTGAATATGGAAATATTCCATCTACTTGTACTTTCTGTAAGTTATTGTGTGGAGCTGATATCAATGAATTATTCCCTAAGTGTCTACTAGAATTTACCAGGCAAACCAGCTGGGGCAACTACTTTTTTTCTGGAAGCTTATCATTTATTATTATTTATTAGAATGAGACACTGGCAACAAATTTTACTAAATAAATTGACAGGTTCATCTCCTTTCCAAGACCTCAGGCAGTCCAGAAATAGAGCTGGATCTCTGGGGCCCCAGATTGCAGGACCCTGTGATGCAGAAAGAGTGTGTGCCCCAGAATGAGCTCCTTTTGTGCTACTGGTTATTGTTCTGTAGTTGGATGGCGTTTTGATGATCAAAGGCACTGAAGAACAGTGTCAGCCTTACAAGGCATCTCAGGGTCAGCAGAAAGAATGCCTGACTTCTTGCTTCTTGAAGAAAGCAAAGCCACATTTTGATTCCTCCTGTCTTATTCCTCTGGTTATATGTCCTTTTGTTCTAGCAGTTAATTTTTTTAAAGATTTTTTTATGAGTACATGATTGAAGTACAAAATGATTACATCCATTGTGGGGAGTCTGCACACATTCATAACACATCTTAATTTTTTTTGGTCTCCTTCCATCCTCATTTCTTTTCACTCTCACTAACTCTTGCCCCTCTTCCAAACTGCAAAATCTCTAGTTTCAGTTTTCGCTTCAATTCTCTTATCTGATAATCAATTTCTTCATTTAGACATATGAACCTAACACAAGAGCTGGTAGGTGCCATCTCTTCTGCCCATTAGTGGGCCTATGGATACATTTCCACCAGACTGGTGAGATATTCCAAAGTAAGAGTCTACTAGACCTGTAAAATCTCATATACACAGTGGTATGTTGATACATGATATATTTGTGATTTCAAATAATAAAAATATGCAACTAGAGAATATTGCTACATGCAGAGAGGGAAAACAACTGCTTCACCCCCTAACAACAGATTATCAAGACATTTCCCATTCCTCATGTGATGACACATTTCTTTAAAATATAAATGTTACTTTCATTTGGATGTCTCACTGTTTATTACACTTACATTGCATAATTTCTTTTTTTTTATTTAAGAGAATAAAGACACATATAAGAAAGAAAAAAAGGAAAAGAGACAAACAACGACAACAGGATAGCCACAACAGCAACATTATAGGTTTACAAAACAAGACGATAGGAACTTGACAATGGCTGCAGTATTGCATATCATTACCTTCAACACGGTTGTTTACATTAGCAGATATAGACAAGGAAATTGATCTAATCAAATGAGTATTAACGGAACTTAACAACTAATACATTCAGCAGTACAGTCATTTTAGTTATCTTACATACACATATATACAGATTTATGTCTCTTTCCTTTTCACTTCCTTTTTTCCTCCTTTTCCCTTTCCAAATTACTTTTGCTCTTTGAGCAGTTTTTACCCTTACACAGTACTTATTGTAGATTTTGGATCATATATACTTTTTCAGTTTCTGACACTAGGGAGACAGTGCGGTATTTACACATGTGGGTTTGAGGTATCTCACTTATGAGCATGGTCTCAAGTCGTGTTCATTTACTTATAAAAGTCTCAATGCAATCTTTCTTAATAGCTGACTAGTACTCCATTGTATAAATTGACGACATCTTTTTAATACATTCCTTGATTGATGGACATGGGTTGTTTCCAAAATTTGGCAATTACAAATTGGGTTGCTATAAACATGGGTGCACAAATATCACTGTGGTATGATGTTTTCAGTTCTTCTACGAAGTTGCTCACAAGTGGGACAGCTTGGTCAAATGAGATCACTCGACCTAGTTTCTTGAGGAATCTCCACCCTGATTTACACAGTGGTTGCACCAGTCTACAATCACACCAACAGTAGAGAAGAGTTCCTTTTTCTCCACAGCCCCTCCAGCATTTGTTGTTGGTTGACATTTTTTTTTCCAGCACCGGGGATCAAACTCACAACCTCCTGCCTGACAGACAGGCGCTTAAGCCACTGAGCCAAACTCCCAGCCCTAGTTTTTGGAGGCAGAGTCGCACTACGTAGCTCAGGCCCATCTTGCGCTCACATTGTAGCCCAAGCCAGGCCTCAAACTCCCAATGCTCCACCTACCTCAGTCTCCTGAGTGCTGAGATTAAAGGCGTGCGCCACCATGCCTGGCTGTTTTTTGGCTTTTTAATCTTGGCCATTCTTTCTGGAGTGAGATGGAATCTTAGTGTTGTTTTAATTTGCATTTCCCAAATGACCATTGATGTTGAACATTTTTTATATATTTATTTGCCATTTGTATTTCTTTCTCTGAGAAGTGTGCATTTATCTTAAATGCCTATTTTTGCATTGGGTAGTTGAATTTTAGGGGCCTGATTTCTTTCATTCTTTGTATGATTTAGATAGACGTCCTTTGATGGACAATTGGATAAGATATTTTCCCAGTTTGTAGGTTTTCTTTTCACTCTGTTAGAAATATCCCTTGACATGCAAAAACTTTTTAGTAAGATGAGATTCCAGCTGTTGATTCTGGGAAGTGTTTCCCATGCAATTTGATTTTTGTTCATGAACTCTCTGCCTACTCCTATGTCATCAAGATTTTTACCTACTTGTCTTCTAGGAAGTTTAGTGTGTGTGTTTTAATATTCAGATCTTTGATCCATTTTGACTTTATTTTAGTGCATGGTGATAGGCACGGATCTAGTTTTAGTTTACAGCATATAGAAAGCCACTTTTTCCAGCACCATTTGTTAAAAAGACTGTCTTTCTTCCAATGTACATGTTTGGCCCCTTGGTTAGATGAGGTGGCTAAGTGTGTTTGTACTTGTAGTGTGGCTGTATCTTCTAATCCATTCCAATGATTTTCAGGTCTGTTTTGATTCGAGTATCATGCTGATTTTATCACAGTAGCTTTATAGTACAGTTTCAAGTCGGGGATTGTGAGACCGCCTAGTTACCTTTGTTGCCCAGAATTGCCTTTGCTATTCAAGGGCTCTTCTGGTTCCAAATGAATTTCAGGAATGGTTACATTAGCACTGTGAGGTAGGCAAGTGTTATTTTGATAGGGGTTGCATTAAATCTGTGTAACAATTTTGGGAGAATGGCCATTATCATGATGTTTATTTTTTCCTATCCAAAAACAAGGAATATCTTTCAATTTGCCGAGATATTCTTTGATTTCCTTTTTCAGAGTAATGTAATTTTCACTGTATAGATCTTTTACTTCCTTTGTTAGATTGATTCCTAAGTATTTCATTTGTATTTTTGGATGCTATACTATAGGGTATGGTTTCCCTTATTTCTCTCTCAGTGACTTTGTTGTCTGTGTACAAGAATGCTATTGATTTTTGGGTGATGACCTTGTATCCAGCAACATTACTGAATTTGGTTAGTACGTCTAGAAGTCTTTCAATGGAGTTTTGGGAGTCTTCTATGTAGAATATCATATCATCTGCAAAGAGTGATAATTTTACTTCTTCCTTTTCTATTGTTATTCCCTTTTTTTCTTTCTTTTGTGTAATTGCTCTGGCTAATAATTCCAGAACTATATTGAATAGGAGTGGTGATTATGGACATCCTTGTCTTGTTCCTAATTTTAGATTGAAATATATCAGTTTTTCTCCATTATTAAGATGTTGGCTGTTGGTTTAGGATACATGGTTTTTATCAGGTTGAGATAGAGAACATCTATTCCAAATTTCTGTAGGGTTTTATTATGAATGGGTGTTGGATTTTGTCAAAAGATTATTCTGCATCTATTGAGATGATCATGTGGTTCTTGTCCTTGACCCTGTTGATATCGTATATTACATTTATTGATTTGCATATGTTGAAACGTCACTGCATTCCTGGGATGAATTCCACTTGATCATGGTTTATACACTTTCTGATAATTTTCTGTATTGTATTTGCCAGCATTTTATTGAGGATTTTTGCATCTATGTTCATTAGGGAGATTGACCTGTAATTTTCTTTCTTGGTTGGTTCTTTCTCTGGTTTTGGTATTAGAGTAATCCTTGTTTCCAGGAATGAGTTAGGGAGACTTACTTCCCTTTCAATTTCTTTGAAGAGTTTGAAGAGAGTTGGCATTAAATCTTTCCTGAATTTCTTGTAGAATTCAGCAGTGAATTCTTCAGGGCCTGGACTTTTCTTTGTTGGTAAGGTTCTAATTACATTTTCAATTTCATTAGCTAAAACTGGGTTATTCAGCAGTTTTACATCTTTTTGATTCAGCTTAGGTAATTAATACTTATCTAGGAATCTATCCATCTCTTCCGTGTTACAGAATCTATGTGATTAAAGGTTTTTGAAGTAGGTGTTGATGATCTTCTGTATTTCCACAGGGTCTGTAGTGATTTCACCCTTTTCACTTATTGCATGAATCTGTATTTTTTCTTTCCTCTTTTTGATAAGGTTGGCTAGGGGTTTGTCAATTTTATTTACTCTTTCAAAGAACCATCTCTTCGATTCATTAATTCTTTGTATTATTTTCTTAGTTTCAATTGAATTAATTTCTGCTCTGATCTTGATAATTTCCTCCCTTCTTTAGGCTTTGGACTTGACTTGCCCTTCTTTTTCTAGAAGTTTGAGTTGCATCATTAGGTTGTTTATGTGTGTTCTTTCCGTTTTTCTGATGTGGGAGTTTAGTGCTATAAATTTCCCTCTGAGGACTGCTTTCATTGTATCCCACAGGTTCCAGCAATTTGTATTTGCATTTTCATTGAATTGTAAATATTGTTTAATCTCTTGTTTAATTTCCTCTGGGACCCATTGATTGTTCAGGAGAGTATTATTTAATTTCCATGTGTTTATGTGGTTCTTGTGGATTTTTTGTCATTTATTTCCAATTTTACTGCGCTATGATCAGATAATATGGATGGAATTATTTCAGTTTCTTTGCATTTACTTAAGCTTGTTTTGTGGACCAGTATATGATCCATTTTAGAGAATGACCCATGTGCAGCTGAGAAGAATGTGTATTCTGATGATGATGGGTGGAACACTCAGTACACATACCAGGTCACTTTGTTCACAAGTTTGATTCAGTTCTCTTATTTCTTTGCTGATTTTTTGTTTGGTTGATCTGTCTTTGTGTGACAGTGGAGTGTTAAAGTCCCCTGTTATTACTGTATTATTGTGCATCTGGATTTTCATGTCTACTAAGAATTGTTTTACGTAATTGGGTGCTCCCATATTCAGTGTATATATATTTATGATTGTAATCTCTTCCTCTTGAAGTTTTCCCCTAACAAGTATGTGGCGACCTTGTTTATCTCTTTTGATTATTTTCAGTTTGAAGTTCGCATTGTCTGCAAACACAGTAGCTACCCCTGCTTTTTTCTGGGTTCCTGTTGCATGGAGTATTGTTTTCCAGCGTTTGATTTTTAGTCTGTGAGTTTCCATTTGGGTTAAATGTGTTTCTTGTACACAGCATATTGTTGGGTTTTGTTTCTTAACCCACTATGCCAGTCCGTTTCTTTTTATTGGTGAGTTGAGACCATTTACATTGCTTGATGTAACTGATTTGTACTGGCTCATCCCTGTCATGATATTTTTCTGTTGTTTTTTTTCTACATTTTCTGTTTAATTTTTTGCCCTGCTTAGTGGTTTCCTTTTGTTGTTGTTCTTAAGATTGTGGATATCTTTGTTTTTAGAGTGTCTTTCAGTACTCTTTGTAGTGTTGGTTTGGTGGCCATAAATTTCTTCAGTTCTTTGTCATGAAAGTATCTTATTTCTCCATCAATTTTTAAGGATAGTTTTGCAGGGTACATCAATCTGGGTTGAAAGTTCTTTTCTTTCAGTATTTGAAATACTTCACTCCAAGCTCTTCTAACTTAAAGGTTTGTGTTGGGAAGTCTGCCGTGATTCTGATAGGCTTTCCTTCATAGGTGATCTGTTTTTTGCTCTGACAGCTTTTTTTATTTTGCTCTGGTTCTGTAGTTCTGATACCCTTATTAGTATATGTCTGGGTCAAAATTTATTTTGGTTATGGTTAATTGGGGTTCTGTATGCCTCAGTTACCGGTGTTTCAGAATCTCTTCCCATGTTTGGAAAGTTTTCTGCTATTATTTCTGTGAATAGTCTTCGCAGGTCATTAGTATTGACCCCTGCTTTTTCATTTATGCCTATTAATCTTATGTTATTTCTCTTGGCATAGTCTTGCAGCTGTTGAATTGTTGTTTCTTGTTTCCTTACTATTTTTAAGAGATCTCTTCTTTCGTGGCCATGATCTCCCATGCTGTCTTCAAGATCTGAGATTCTATCTTCAGCTTCATTCAAGCGGTTTTTCAAGCTTTCTATGGAGTTTTTCATTTCCTGCATTTCCCTTTGCATCTGTTTCATGCATTCTGTTTGTGTCTTATATTGTTCATTCAAAGTTTCTATCATTTTCTTAAGTTCTTCTATTTTCACCTTGCTCTTCTTTAGATACACACAACATTTTTAATAATGATTCTCATTTCATCTTTTAGCTGAGATAATATTTCTGATTTGAATTTCTCTATAGCTTCATCAAGCTGTTTCTTTACTGCATTTTCTATCATTTCAGAAAGTTCCTTTGTGCGACTCCCACTGTCTTCCATTTCAGTGTCTCTTGGGTTTGTTCTTTGTGGGCTGGGGGACCGAGGCTGCCTCTTTGTCTTTTGTTTTGTGATTTTCTTCTAGAACCTATGTGGCTCTATGTCCTGCAAGGC
>RJWM01049923.1:0-10942 GCA_004363535.1 Dasyprocta punctata
CCCTGGAAAGGCAGTCAGGTCATCAGCTAGGGCTCTCCAAATAAGGTGGTGGTGGTGGGGGTTGAAACCTTGGGGAAGTCTAGGCCAAGTTAAGTGTGCCTTTTGTTGAGTGTCAGGATTCTCCCAGCTGAAAGTAAAGGGTGGTTGGCTCTGGGGTCCAGCCTGAGGCAGAAGAAGGAGTCTTTGATACACAGGCAGGAAAACTAGATTGTTCTCTCAATGGAGGTGGGTTCAGCAGAGTGTAGAGATTGGGTACAACTGGATGCAAAATGACAGTAGCATTATTGATGGCTTGGAGGTCTTGAACTAGTCAGTATCCATTTCTTCTGGGCTTCTTGACAGTCAACAGGGGTGTGTTCCAGGGGAAATGACATTCTCTGAGGATTCCTGTCTCCTGTAGCAGGCTCATCTGTTCTTGGATACCAATTCCTGCCTCTCTGTAAATGCCATATTATTTTAACCTAACAAGTGTTACTACTGGTTATGGCCAGTCCTGATGGGTATTTTTAAGCTCAGACCTGTGAATATGCCTTGAGAGGTATAGAGAGTTGACTTTTTTTTATTCGGAATGTATGGTCTCCATCCTTCTCCTCATGAGATTGTCACTGATAAGTTCAGATGCCTTTGACCATTGAGAGTTAGACTGGCAGGTGTGAAACATATTTGAGCTCTGAATTTAGTCAGTAGGTCTCTCCCCAGGAGGAAAATAGGACAATCTGATGGGTAGAGGCATTTATGAATTAGCTCAGTCCTCCCAGGCAGCAGGGGTTGGGATTCACAGAAGAGACGGGCTGTTTGGAACCTAGTGGCTCCCACAATGGTGACCTTATCACTGAAGGGCTCCACTGGGGTGTTACAACTGAATGATCAGCTTCTGCGCTGACCATGAAAGTCATTGGTTGGCAACAACTATCATTTGGACTGTGGGCTGCTGGATGTCAAGATTGAGGGAACCCAGTCTGTCTTTGTCTGAGTCCACTTTACTGAGTACAGTAAGGTTGGGTGTTGGTGGCTTAGGCTCTAAGGTGGATGGGCATAACCAAGGGTGCACTGGTTGAGTGTTCTCCCTTTTCAGTTGGAGTGCTCATTTTTCCAATGTCCAATCCCCTTTAAATAAGCACACTGGTCAATAAGCAGGAGCAAAGTGGTCTGGTTTGGTTCCCCACTCTTGTGTTGGTCCTGCTTTCTGAACACCATCTGGTCTCCTAAGTGCAGCGGCAAGGAGAGAGACCTTATCTTTTGTTCTCTTCTGCCTCATGTTGGGTTTCACAGTCTTGGTTGGTGAAGATGTTTGGAGCAACCTCAAGCAGCTGGGTGGCATTCATGCCAGCAAATCCTTCTAGCTTTTGGAGTTTGTGCTGAATGTTGGGAGTGGGCTAGGCCATAAAGGTAGCATTGACAGTTTGTTGGTTCTCAGAGACCTCTGGGTTGATAATCATAAAGGCCTGGTACACCTCACAGAGTTCTTCATAGAAATCCCCAGGTGACTTGTCGGGATTTTGATGTTGACAGGCTTTTTGACACTGGTACAGATCCCCATCAAGACGACCTCCCTGTATTTCACAAGGGGTGACCATCTGTATCTCACAAGGCACAGACACCCTGGTTCAGCTTGGCATCTGGGGCTGCTGCTTTGGCCCAGTCAGCTGGATTGTGGTCACTGGGGTTAGGGACTGAAGATATTTTCTGGCCTCTGTCCGGATACTGCAATGTTCTTCAGTGTTGAAGAGGGTGAGCAGTAGTTGATGGCAGTCATCCCAGGTGGGCAGTTGAGCTGGAAAGGTGGACTCCATGAAATCAATGAGGGCCTGAGGCATTTCTGATAATGAAGAAGTGTGTTGTTTCCAGTTGAGGAAGTCAGTAGTTGTGAAGAGTTAGTAACAAAGAGTTTCGAAACCAGCTTATGTGGTGGATTTTCCAGGACCTGGGATGGAGGACAGGTCTCACAGATAGGCAACTGAGAAGCAGGAAGTTGAACTCACAGGAGGCATTGGACCAGAACTGTCTCTGGAATGGTAGAAGGAGGTGAAGCCAGCATAAACAGGTACAGAACAAGGTTGGCAGGAGATTGGACTGGTGGAGGACCCAAGAATGGACTGATCAGAAACACTAGTAGTAATAGAGGGGTTGGGTTTGCCTGGACAGGTACTGGTGACTGATTTGAGGGTGGCAGTGTCTCAGGAAGGGAAGGGGTAAGTGCAGTGGTACAGAGGGTGGCTATGGGGAGTAACATTGTGGCAAAAGTCCTCCTCTGATGGGCCTTGGTAGGTGGCTTTCTTTAGGGTTTTGGGGAATCAACTGGAGCCCTGAGCCATGGGACCTAACTCTGTGCCTTCTTACTAACACAGAATCATGTCCAAAGCGGGAAGTTTTGGGCAATCTCCAGCCAGGAATCATGGAAACTAATTGAGGTGGCTTGGTTGACCTGTGACAATTTTCCAGACTGCTTGAACCATCTGGACATTTAGAATTCCTTCAAGGACTGCCGTACATTGAACTGGCCACCCTGCAACTTTGAGGGCTTTAGGTTTACTCCATAATCTCCATCAAATCCCTTCTTAAAATTCTTAATCATACAATCCAAGTTAGTAGGCTTACTGAGTGCTTTGCCCATGGTGTATGTGGTGTCCCTTGAATGGAGGCTCAAAATATAAATGATGAGAGTTCCCAGAGTAACCAGGCTCAGATGCTCACCTGGCTGTATCCTTCAAGAGACCTTAGGTGCTTCTTGTCTAAGGTGCAACCATATTCCCGCATCTGGTCAACCTCTTATTTTGAGAGGTAAATCACCATTATGCTTTACAATGTCACCACAGAAACACAGGTTTTGGCGCACTCTTATTCCAGGGTTTCAGCTTTCCTTGATGTGGAGCTGCACAGATCTGTCAGCACAAGCCGTGGACCAGTTACACTCACTCACACACTGAAACAGTCATTCAGAGGTGAAATATTCCTTCCCTCTAAGAAATCCCTGTGTGAGGTCTCTGGCCTGAGGCCCTGAGAGGTGATAAAGCTCCTCTCCTGTCCACGGGGACAGGCCCGACTGGAGACGGGGCTCTAGGGCCATACCTTGTCCTGAAGTCGCAGTAGGGTTTTGTCTACCTCCTCTCCAGACCCCAGACAGGAGAAGCAGGCACAGATGTTGGTCACCCTTGCCTGATGAAGGAGGAGCCATTGAACTGGAGCAATGGCAGGTCACCTCATTCCCGGAGAGGGCTCCTGGCAGCCACTGCCAACTCAAAGCTGGTGACTCAAAGGCCAGACACAGTTGGTTTCCCAGCCAGGGAACCAAATGTAGGAACTGCAGATCTCTGGTGGTGCAAGAAACTGAGCAAACACTCAAAGAAGTGGAGAAAATCAAGCTCTTTTATTAAACTGGCTGACCCAGAGGAGTTATGCACTCTGAATTCTGGGCCCTGAGGGTAGGGGAGGAGAGGCTTTATACCCTGGTTTTTGTTGGGTTGGGTCGGGATCAAGCAAAGATGCATTTTCCAGAAGCAGAAGTTTAGCAGGCATTTTTATGATTTGAGATTGAGGGTTTTGAGTGTGAGGTGGAATCTAACAAAAACATTTTGTGGTTACATACATTGTGGTTAAAGGCAAGCACAGAACATTTCCTGCTGCATGTACAGGCTGGACACAGAAGTTGATAGAAACAGGTCTGAGGGCTTAAAGTTTTTGATTTCCTCTTTAGTAAAATCTCATTTTTGAAAGATAAATAGCACGTAATAAAAATACATGTTATGTGGACAGTCTTTCTATCACCATGAAAATTAACTCTTCCTTTAAGTTAATGTTTAACTTGAAAAGCAATGATAAGTTTAAAGTTCTTACTAGAATAATCTATTTAGATTGCAATAGTAAGAAAAAATGTATCATTAAGATTGGCCATAAACCTCTTTAATTTTGCAAATATTCATGCATTTTAAAAGCCATGCAGAGAACGACATGTACTTAGAAAAAAACTTGGGAGAAATTCCATATTTTTAATGACATTTCTAAAAGTATGTAAAAATAATTTTGAATGCAAATTTATCAGTTTTTATGAACTTTTTAATATGAAGTTACTGATTTTTCCACACTAAATTCAGAGAACCTTAAAATTCTGTTTCTGAATGCTTTTGCATGTCATCAAATGGTCACACATATGTTTAACGGACTCCTAATGAATATACATTTCTATTCTTTCATTTCAATATAGTTTAAAAGTAACTAGGGCATGGAGCTTTACAGCCTTGGTTTCCACAATTAATTTACTGTATGATTTTTGCTGCCTTTTTCTTTTTTACGTGCATATCCACATCTTACAATTTTCACTATCTGTTGTACTCATGAATTATGAACTTATAATAATTTAAATAACTGCTTTTTAAAAAATAACTGACCTTATAATGATTAAAATAACTGCTTTTTAAAAAATAATTGACCTTATAATAATTAAAACTTTTTTTTCACTATGTCTTGTACTCATGGATTATGACCTTATAATAATTAAAATAATTGCTTTTAAACTGCTTTTAAATAAGCTGCTTTCAGACAAATATAAAAATATTCCCAGTTAACCTAGGACAATTACCTAGAGATTTACCTAAAGCATATGTCTACATGTGAAGTCAGTTGATACCTAGAAGTGGAATAGCTGGGCTAATGAGATTTTCTAGTTTTAGTTTTTTGCGAACTCTTTATAATGGCTTCTATAGCGTTTGTACCAGTTTACACTCCTACTCAAAGTGTAAAAGAACTTGTTTTACCCTGGCAACCTTGCCATTTGTCATTATTTGATTTCTTGATGATGGCTCTTCTAAAGAAAGATAAACTTGAGTCATTTGTAAGAAAATGAATGCACCTTGGTGCTGTATTGTTAAAGAAATAAAGCAGACCAAAAAGTTTAAGTAGCACTGGTTTCTCTTATTTGAGAAACCCAAAGTATAAATAAAGAGCAAAAAATATATAGATAATAGGAAGTAGAGGAATAGGTTTTTCTCAAATGGGAAGGAAATCAAACAATGAAGGGAGCAGGTGGGCGAGTAAAGCAGATGCCAAAGGAACTAAGATGTGTTATGTGCACGTACCATCTCCACACAAGGAATGTAATCATTATGTACTGAAATGTGTACTAATAAAAATTTAAAAGTTTTTTTAAAAATTATCTAAAAGGGATGGGGCTTTAACAACAAATGAAATTTGTTTCCAATAAAGATAGTGTGCTAAATAAACCAACTCAGGGCTTTTCATGGTTAAACTTTTGACACTGCGTTTGTTGCTGTATTCTGGATCATTTTTATTTTTCCTTAATCTTCCAGGAAATAAAATGCCTAAAACAAGTCTTGCATTTAAGTCTTGTATATCATGTTTTAAGCACGTAAGAATATAAATGATTTAGGTATCATATTTCCAAACCATCTGGGCTTTATGATAACGAAAATGATGGGTTCTCTTAATTTCAGATGCTTCTTGAATAGATGTCAATTCCAAACTGACCATTCTTCATCTGAAAATCTTAAATCCAAAATGCTCTACAATGAAAACCATTTTGATCACAGACATGACACCACAGTGCAAAAGTTTATGCTTGACATCATGCAATAGGTGGCATCAAGACAGAAGCACACAAAACTAGTGTGAAAACTTACCTCAGACACATATGTAAATACTGCCTCATTTCTCTGGTGTGAGAAACCAAAAAGGTGAATAAGGACAGAAATGTAAGATAGTTATTGTGAAATAGGAAGAATATGTTCAAATGGAAAGGAGCTGAGAGAGGGGAAGGGGGAAAGGAAGAAAACGAATGAGAAAAGGATAAAATGGAAGCAAAACTTTGTAAATAAGGAGGGGACAAGGAGTTGAAGGAAGGATAGGGGAATGGGGAAAAAACAGAATCACGGTATATCATGTACATACAAATTCTTTATGATGAATATGACCATTATGTACTGTACCTACAATGTGCCAATAAACTTAATTAATTAAAAAAATAAAATTACCTTCAGGATATGGGTATAAGATAGATAGGAAACATAAGTAACCTCCTAAAATATCTAGGTATGTATATGCAAATATTGCAAAATCTTAAAAAAAAAAATCAAAATTCTGAAACACTTGTAGGCCCAAGCATTTTGAAATGAGGGTCACTGAACATATAGTACTGTAGGTCTTGCTCTTGCGCAATCTACGTAACTTAGAATTTTTTTTTTCCCAATGAATTTGTTGGATGAAACAACATGAAGTTTTGACCACATATCAAACCTCCTCAGATCTCATTGCTTCTCCAGTTTGGGAAAGTGTGCAAATTCTGTAACTTAGCACCATCTGGGAATTTAATTAGCATGATGTTTACTTTCTTGTTTCCATCATTAATGAGCATTTTTAAAAAATGGCCCTTTCACTAACCCCTGTAGTGGTCCTCTAGATACTTCCTCCCTTCTAGAAAAAATACCATTTATTATTAGCCCTTTCATGTGATACTTCAACCAATTTTTTAGTCTATGTAAATGTGTTCATATCTAAGCTAATTTAAACTAATTCTTTGAGTAAAATTTTATAAGTATGCTGGCCTTATGCTTTGCTGAATCAAGATATGCCACGTCTATTGCTGCTTTCATCTATTAATCTCATGGCTTGATCCACAAGGAAAAAAAAAAGCAATTAAATTTCCTTGGCATGATTTTTTTTCTTTGTGAAATCATACTGCTTGCATCTCATAATTCATTTATTCTCTAGATATTTTCCAATATTTATCTTAGGATTTGTTTCCTTATTTTACTAGGAGTTGAAATGATTAGTGCACTCCTTTTAAGAAAGCAGACCTTAATTTGCTCATAGCTTTTCTCTTTTATAGTCTCAAGTTACCTGTAGAAATAAATAAACTTCTTCTCATCACTGGGAACCAAGCTCACCAAATAGATTGTGTATTCCTATTGCGTCTGAAAATTGTGGCACAAAATCAATATACATACATCGTATTTTTATTCTTCAACATTCTGATGTGAAGTGGAGAAAAGCAAGATGCTTAATTTCTAAAATGCCCATATCCTGTTTATGTTTAGTAAGATATGCTAATTACTTCCACATCCAATTCTACCTTAGCTTATTTTTCTTTTCTCCTTGCTTGTTGTTAAAGATGATTTTAGAAAGCAGGTCAATATCCTAGTCATTTCAAAGTCTTTGTGGATTTCATTACATTCTCATTAATTAGTATATATATATATATATATATATATATATATATATATATCCCTATTTATTTCTTTGAAAACCCCTTTGGATATTATTAACATTTCTTTTCATAATTTTTTCTGAGGTTTCCTTTTCACTCAAAGGTTCATCTCATTATATGTATTTTACAACGTGGGTTCCATTGATCTTTTTTCTTGGGTGCTATAGTTTTTCTTTATTTCTATACTTCATCCCTGAAGTGGCATTATTTACATTCCTCACTAGTATAGTTAATGTACAGCATTCAGAAATATTAGGTTTCTTTTGAACTCAATTACTTTTTACTTCTTCCGTAGCAACAATTAACACATGCCAAGATTCTAAAATTTTTTAAATGATTCAAACACATCCTCTTTTTAACCATCCATTGTTCCCAGACATGATAAACCCAGACTGCACGATTTTAAATTAGGAGTTGGAAAAGACGGAAAAAAGTGAAAAGGCAAGAAGCTACTGCAAAATCCCTGGCTGTAATGAATATAGGCTCCTTCAGGAGTGGCAGAGTCCTGGTTGTGCTGTAATTTGCCTTTTTGCTCTGGTGTGCAGAATCAGTATTTCTCACCCTCACTGTGCACTTCATGGAAATTTTGCTAAAATCAGACTCTCAACAATTAGGTCAGGGCTGAGGTTCTGCATGACTAAGAAACCCCTTGTTGTGGCAACACTGACTGTTCTGGTCCTCAGGACACGCGTCATCCAGCAAGTGACTGAAACAGCTCTCTGGAATGTCTGAGGAAAGGCACGCTGTCTCACACTCACCCAGAAAAGAACTCTTCTCAAACTATCCGCAATAAATGTGTACTTGCTTTGTGTTCCATTCTATAGAATCTAAAATAACAATTAACATAGATATACAATCCTATTTTAAAATAGCAACCTCAACAAATAACTTACTTATATTCAAAGTTTAATATTTCTACCAGAAAGAATCTCTTTAATCCCAGAAGCTTCAAATACTGATGTGGAATTTTCATATCATTCCAAGAAGACTATTCTTTGAATACAGAGTCTGTCTTGTATACATGGTTACGTAAGGTCAGTAGATAAATGTACTCCATAAAAAATATTCCCAGTACCCTTATCAGGGTTGGTTTTAATTGAGAACAGAATCATTTTGATACAGAGAATGTTTGAGCTACTCTTTTTTACTTGTGACCTTCACATATTACATTAAATCTTAGAATAAAGTAATCTTGCATTTCATGTTAAAACTTTTACTTATATTAAATACTTGAAGAGAAGAACCTTCAAATATATATTTATTCAGTATTAAATATATGCATGTAAAAAGTAGATTAATACATGTTACTCTTATACTTTCCTTATTGATTTGAGACATAATTTGCATGCATAGATATATTCCTATTGTATTAAAAATGCTGATCTGGAAAACTGAGTTATAAACTATTTTTCCTTACCTATATTCAGAAATATTTTTCATGGAATTGCTGTAATTTTTTTGTTACGTATATAGTAAAATCCACTAGTTCTTTGCTGGACATTTTTAATTATAAATTGAACACATTTAATAGCTATAGTACAATTAGAGGTATCTATTTTTCTCATGTTTGTTTGTTTGTGTCTAAAGGAATTACTTTATTTCAACTAATTGTCAAATTTGCTGACATAACATGGTCATGATATACTTTTCTCAACTTTTTAACGTTTACTGTAAGAGTAGTTACTAACCTTTGTCTATGGCTAATATTGGTGACATATTCTTTTTATTTCTTGGTCCTATTAGCAAGGATTTATTTATTGTTTAAAAGTCTTTCTAAAGATCCACTCACTGGGTTTGCTAACTTGCTCTTTTATTTGTCTCCATTCCTTTTTCATTGATATTTCCTCCAAACTTTGTATTTATTTTCTTTCTTTTGATTTGGGTTCTTTCTAAATAAGCTTTTTGATATGGTATCTCAAGTCATTTATATTATATTTTCCTTGTATTCTAAGTAAAGCTGCAAAGATTTGATAAGCAATATTTAGCTCCTTTTTTTAATTTAGGAAGAGTTTAGTTTATATAGAAGTGAGAGGTACAAAGCAAGTGACTAAATGTTACATAATAGGTTACATACATTGAGTCATATATTGAGAGGCAGGCTAGTCTTGAAACAGAGGAATTGCTTATCATAATATAGAAACACTCTGGGAACAAGGGGATGGGGCCCTTACAGATTGAGTGTAGTTAAAGGCATTACCATAATAGAGGGGGCCCTTGAATTAACCCAGGGTGCCCTAAAGTATAGACAATTACTCTGACTTAACGCTTACGAGGTCTGCAGCTCAGCTGTAGAAACTGTCAAGGTCAACCGAATTCAGCAGAAGCAGCAGAACAGAAACTTGACCAGAGACTTCTAATCGATTGTGAAATATCTAAGAGTTTGCTATCTTCTAAATGTGTTCCTACATTATAATTGTGCCCCAACATTCCCCCGTTTCTATTATAGAGGGCAACCTTCTTCCTCAGTTTCTCAGTTTCTTCAGTACCAAGGAACTAACTGATAAGAGGGAATAGTTTATAAAAGAAGTTGGTGGTATATAGTTTAACAACTGTGGGGTGGGGTCTCTACCTTGAACTTGAATTTGAAATTCCTAATGTCCTGAATTTTATACATTCCTAGAGTGCTACTGTGTATTATCTATAAGGAAAATATTTTTTTCTGCAGGCATAGACAGTTGAAAATAAGCAACCCAAGATTGATATTTATAAAATAAAAAACAAAGGCAACTTTTCTAGTAATCTACCAGTGTGCTGGAGTTGCAGCCCTTTGAATAATGGTTAATACTAAGATTAACAGAAGATATGGAACTATAAAACAAGAAGGTTAACAATACACTGAATCTACAACTCAATAAACAAAAGAAGGTACTCAGCAAAACAGTTACACCAATACAAAAGAGAAAGAAGGAGACTTTTTGGGAAACCTTTAATGCCTCTGCCGACACAACCTAGAGTCCTGTAGCAAGCACTAAAATAAATAAGAAAAAAGGAACCAAAATCCAACAAGGGTTGCAGAATATACAGGCAACCAGAACAGGTACTCTTAGCCAGGCATGATGGTGAACTCCTGTAATCCCAGCACTCACGAGGCTGCAGTAGGAGGATCACTGCAAGTTTGAGACCAGCCTGGGTTGCAAAGTGAGCTCAAGGCCAACCTGAACTGCACAGTGAGACCTTGTCTCAAGAAGAAATAAAAGAAAGAAAGAAAGAAAGAAAGAAAGAAAGAAAGAAAGAAAGAAAGAAAGAAAGAAAGAAAGAAAGAGTGAGCAGGTACTCTCATGTATGTTGTCCAGTCAGTCTTCAGCTGTGTATTGATCTGCCAGGTCCCAGATTGGTAGAAGCCAGACTGTGAGAACACTGTCTCCTTAATGTGGTCTTTAGTGGATCTGACTCGTCACGACAGGCCTCCCAGCAGTCATTAGGATGAGCTCACTTGATCTTAGAGTGATGGATCCAGGGCTAGATTTTTATTATGAAGTCTTCTCAGTCTTAGTAGGGAATTCCTCTGGTTAGCCAGAATAAGCGCAAGCAAGGACCAGCAGAAACGTGTGTCCCTGGCATGCCTTCATTTCAGTGAAGTCTATTTGGAGATCTCCAAAACAACAGAGCTTCATGTGTTAGATTTAAGGCAGTGGTTGAGGGCCTGTTGAGGCCTCAGAAGCCAATTTTGTGGCCTCATCTGCTTTAAGATAACATTTGGGAGACATGAACTGTAGCAAAGGCATA
>RJWM01049924.1:0-10942 GCA_004363535.1 Dasyprocta punctata
CTTTAAGTTAAGAAGAGCTTGGAGTGAAGTATTTCAAATCTTGAAAGAAAACAACTTTCAACCCAGATTGATGTACCCTGCAAAGCTATCCATAAGAATTGATGGAGAAATAAGAAACTTTCATGACAAAGAACAACTGAAGAAATTTATGGCCACCAAACCAACACTACAAAGAGTACTGAAAGACACTCTAGAAAGAGACAAAGATAGCTACAATTTTAAGAACAACAACAAAAGGAAACCACTAAGTAGGGCAAATAATTAAACAGAAAATGTAGAAAACCAACAACAGAAAGATATCATGACAGGGGTGAGCCAGTACATATCAGTTATATCAATCAATGTAAATGGTCTCAACTCACCAATAAAAAGAAGCAGACTAGCAGAGTGGGTTAAGAAACAAAACCCAGGGTCAGGAGTTTGGCTCAGTGGCTTAAGTGCCTGTCTGGCAGGCACGAGGTTGTGAGTTCGATCCTGGTGCTGAAAAAAAAAAGGAAAGAAACAAAACCCAACAATATGCTGAGTACAAGAAACACATTTCACTCAAAAGGAAATTCACAGACTAAAAATCAAAGGCTGGAAAACAATACTCCATGCAACAGGAACCCAGAAAAAAGCAGGTGTAGCTATTATGTTTGCAGACAATGTGAACTTCAAACTGAAAATGATCAAAAGAGATAAAGAAGGTCACTACATACTTGTTAGGGGAAAACTTCAAGAGGAAGAGATTACAATCATAAACATATATGCACTGAATATGGAAGCACCCAACTATGTAAGATAATTCTCAATAGATATGAAAAACCAAATAAACATTGATACAGTTATAACAGGGGACCTTAAGACCCCACTGTCACAGTCAGACAGATCAACCAAACAAAAAATTGGCAAAGAAATAACACAACTGAATTAAACTTGTGAACAAATGGACCTAGTAGATGTGTACCGAGTATTCCACCCATCAACATCAGAATACACATTTTTCTCAGCTGCACATGGGTCATTCTCTAAAATAGATCATATACTGGTCCACAAAACATGCTTAAGTAAATGCAAAGGAACTGAAGTAATTCCATGCATATTATCTGACCATAGAACAGTAAAATTGGAAATGAATGACAAAAAAACCTACAATAACCACATAAACACATGGAAATTAAGTAATACTCTCCTAAATAACCAATGGGTCACAGAAGATGTTAAAGAAGAAATTGAACAATACCTGTAATCGAATGAAAATGCAAATACAAATTACCAGAACCTGTGGGACACAATGAAAGCAGTCCTCAGAGGGAAATTTATAGCACTAAACTCCCACATCAGAAAAATGGAAAGAACACACATAAACAACCTAACGTTGCACCTCAAACTTCTAGAAAAAAGAAGAACAAGTCAAATCCAAAGCCCAAAGAAGGGAGGAAATTATTAAGATTAGAGCAGAAATTAATGCAATTGAAACTAATAAAACAATACAAAGAATTAACGAATCGAAGAGTTGGTTCTTTGAAAGAGCAAATAAAATTGATAAACCCCTAGCCAAGCTTATCAAAAAGAGGAAATAAAAAACTCAAATTCATGCAATAAGAAATCAAAAGGGTAAAATCACTACAGACCCTGTGGAAATACAGAAGATCATCAACACCTACTTCGAAAAAATTTACTCACATAGATTCGATAACACAGAAGAAATGGACAGATTCCTAGAAACCTATGAATTACCAAAGCTGAGTCTAGAAGATGTAAAGCTGCTGAATAACCCAATTTCAGCTAATAAAATTGAAAATGTAATTAGGACCCTACAAGAAAGAAAAGCCCATGCCCTGATGGATTCACCACTGAATACTACCAGAAATTTAGGGAAGACTTAATACCAACACTCCTCAAACTCTTCAATGAAATTGAAAGGGAAGTAAGTCTCCCTAACTCATTCCTGGAAACAAGTATTACCCTAATACCAAAACCAGAGAAAGACCCAACCAAAAAAGAAAATTACAGGCCAATCTCCCTCATGAACATAGATGCAAAAATCCTCAATAAAATACTGGCAAATACAATACAGTAAGTTATCAGAAAGATTATACACCATGATCAAGTGGGATTTATCCCAGGAATGCAGGGATGGTTCAACATACACAAAGCAATAAATGTAATACACCATATCAACAGGGCCAAGGACAACAAACACATGATCATCTCAATAGACACAGAAAAAGCTTTTGACAAAATCCAACACCCATTCATGATAAAAACCCTACAGAAAATTGGAACAGATGGTCTCTAGCTCAACCTGAGAGAAGCCATATATCATAAACCAACAGCCAACATCTTACTAAATGGAACAAGACAAGGATGTCCATTATCACCACTCCTATTCAATATAGTTCTGGCAATACTAGCCAGAGCAATTAGACAAGAGAAAGAAGTAAAGAGAATGAGGATAGGAAAGGAAGAAGTGAAATTATCATTATTTGCAGACGATATGATACTCTACATAGAAGACCCCCAAAAATCCATTAAAAGACTTCTAGAAGTAATAACCAAATTCAGTAATGTTGCTGGATACAAGGTGAACACTCAAAAACCAATAGCATTCTTGTACACAAACAACAAAGTCACTGAGAAAGAAACAAGGGAAACCACACCCTTCACTATAACATCCAAAAAAATTAAATACTTAGGAATCAATCTAACAAAGGAAGTAAAAGATCTATACAGTGAAAATTGCATTACTCTGAAGAAGGAAATTGAAGATTTCAGAAAATGGAAAGATATTCGCTGTTCATGGACAGGAAGAACAAACATCGTGAAAATGGTCATTCTCCCAAAATTATTATACAGATTTAATGCAATCCCAATCAAAATACCACTTGCCTACCTCACAGAGCTATAGAAAGCATTCCTAAAATTCATCTGGAACTAGAAAAGACCTAGAATAGTAAAGGCAATTCTGGGCAACAAAGGGAAGGCAGGAGGCATCACAATCCCCGACTTGAAACTATATTACAAAGCTACTGTGATAAAATCAGCATGGTACTGGAATCAAAACAGACCTGAAGATCAATGGAATAGATTAGGAGATGCAGCCACAACTGCAAACACATTCAGCCACCTCATCTTTGACAAAGGGGCCAAACATGTACATTGAAAGAAAGATAGCCTCTTTAATAAATGGTACTGGAAAAACTGGCTTTCCATATGCTGTAAACTAAAACTAGATCCATGCCTATCACCATGCACTAAAATAAAGTCAAAATGGATCAAAGATCTGAGTATAAAAACAGAGACACTAAACTTACTGGAAGACAGAGTAGGTAAAAATCTTGATGATATAGGAGTAGGCAGAGAGTTCATGAACAAAAATCAAATTGCATGGGAAACACTTCCCAGAATCAACAACTGGGATCTCATCTTACTAAAAAGTTTTTGCATGTCAAAGGAAATCTCCAACAGAGTGAAAAGAAAACCCACAAACTGGGAAAATATCTTAACCAATTGTCCATCAGACAAAGGATTTCTATCTAAAACATATAAAGAATTAAAAGAAATCAGGACCCTAAAATTCAAGGACCCAATCCAAAAATGGGCATCTGAGATGAATACACACTTCTCAGAGAAAGAAATACAAATGGCAAATAAATATATGAAAAAATGTTCAACATCAATGGTCATTTGGGAAATGCAAATTAAAACAACACTGAGATTTCATCTCACTCCACAAAGAATGGCCAAGATTAAAAAAATCAACCAACAACAAATGTTGGAGGGGCTGTGGGGAAAAAGGAATTCTTCTCCACTGTTGGTGGGAATAGACTGGTGCAACCACTGTGAAAATCAGTGTGGCAATTCCTCAAGAAGCTAGGATTAGAGATCCCATTCAACCCAGCTATCCCACTTCTGGGCATTTTCCCAGAAGAATTGAAAACATCATACCACAGTGATATTTGTGTACCCATGTTTATAGCTACCCAATTTGTAATACTCAGATCTTGGAAACAACCCAAGTGCCCATCAATTAAAGAATGGATAAAAAAGATGTATTTTTATACAATGGAATACTACTCAGCTATTAAGAAAGATTGCATTGAGACTTTTATAAGTAAATGGACACGACTTGAGACCATACTCATAAGTGAGATAAATCAAACACACATGTGTAAATACCATATTGTCTCCCTAGTGTAAGAAACTGAAAAAGTATATATGATCCAAAATCTATAATAAATACTATGTAAATGTAAAAAAACAGCTTGAAGAGCAAAAGTAATTGGGAAGGGAAAGGGGAGAAAGAGGGAAGGGAAGAGGAAAAGATATAAATCTGTATATATGTATATGTAAGATAACTAAAACGAACATACTGCTGAGTGTATTAGTTACTAAGAAAGAACAGTTAATACTCATATGATTAGATCAATTTTACATGACTATATCTGTTAATGTAAACAACCATTTTGAAGATAATGATACACAATATTGCAACCATTGTAAAGTTTCTATCATCCTGTTTTATAAACCTATAATGTTACTGTTGTGCATTTACTCTAGTCATTTGTTTGTCTCTTTTGCTTTTTGTCTTTCTTATATGTGTCTTTTTTTTCTCTTAAATAAAAAAAAAATAAAGTCAGCCTGGTTCTTACTTATTTTTTTTTGAAACCACTCAATTAAGCAATAGACTTTTATTAAGCATAAAATACTCTGGTCTAGTGACATACTGGGTATACTATAATGCACAGAGAAAGGTAATGCATGGTGCAATTTTAAGTGTTTAGATCAGAGAATTACAAATATACACATAAAATGATACCATTAAGAATATAAAGTAAGTGTGAAATGGCAATGAAAGCAATAAGTGCTATAGAAATCCTGAGGCAGAGTATTTGCTTCTGGCTGGAGTAACTTGAGGATGCTCTATGAAGGAGGCAGGATCTAATTGGTGCTTGGAAGGTTGGTGTGGTGGCCAAAATTTGTTGCCTATATATTCACCTTTTCTGCTTTCAGAGTTTTTAGAAAACTTTTCTTGTGCAGCATACATGTCTCAGGGTTGTCTTTCTAGCATTTATTCTTTCAATTCCAGTAATAACAGCATGGTTTTCTCTGGGGCTCCTCCCCATGTGGTTTAAATGTAGAGTCATTATTTGAGTTCTGAGTGGGCCTATTCCCTGGGTCCTTGGTTTGTTCAGGCATGATCTCAGGTGTAGGAGAGAAAGTTGCTGGGGGAAACATTATTCTATTCAGTATAAACCCTAGAATATCTTCAGCTAAATTTGCTATCATGAAGGAACCCAACCTGAGAATGAAGTCAGCAAAAGAGGCCATAAAGCATCAAGATAATCACAGAGTAAATACATCATGAATCTTTGAATCAGCCTGTGCCTGAAGTTTGATTTACTTTAGAACTCTGAACAACTTGAGCCAAGAAGTTTCTCTTTCTCTTTAAGCCATTTTGTGTTGGGTTTTCTTTGGCTAGTTACAGAAAGACTTCTGATAGAAATTGATATGAATATGTAGGAAGGAGGAAAAAATTCATGATTGATACTGGAGAATAGCATAAAAAGTAGATCAAAATAATAAAATAAAATGAATTTTCTTCAGAAGTTTAGATGCTTGATTAAGTGATTCAGCAGTTGTATATCCCAGGGTGTACAGGACATGCCCTAGAGCAGCTGTTTACACCCTAGGTTATTGTGATAGTTGATTCATTGTGTCAACTTGAGAAGTTTAGATGCTTAACTAAGTGATTCAGCAGGGGCCAGGGTCTTCACTTTGTAAACATCCTCAGTCTATGCAAGAGGAGGGCAAGGATATGGAGTGAGTGCTACCCCTGCCCTAGGATAGGTAACCTGCTTACAATATAAGGGAGAAAAAGAGGCTTGCCCTTCCTCTTTTTTGCTCTTGTTGCTTTTGCTGTCTTCTGCTGCCATGAATGGTTGCCCCTGTGCTATGCCACCGTGTCTTTGAGCCAGTTGATTACAAGCTGAAACCTCCTCAAACTGTGAGCTAAATAAATCTTTCCCTCTTTAATTTGGGCACTGGGTACTTCATCTCAACAACAATAGAAGAATAACTAACACAAGTATTGAAGTAAAGGTTTAGCTAGAGGAAAACATTCAGAACAAAGAAGAGAGATCAGTAAGTTGGTCAGTGTAAATTTTTGGAAGTCAGTAAATCTCAAACTAAATAGTTTAAAATTTTTCCTAAGCATATGGCATAAATTTTTTGAGGGCCAGGATTTAGCTCAGTGGCAAAAGTGCCTGCCTGGCAGGCACGAGGTTGTGAGTGTGATCCCTGGTACAAAAAAAAAATTTTTTTTCTTAAACAAGAATTTCAATCAGTTGATAAGCTATTTTAGATAATTAACAGTGAAGCTCAGGCTATATTGAAAGCAGACAAATTAGAGGAAGAAAACTAATTGGAAGGAGTCAGAATTTAGATGAAAATTTAACCCATTAATGTTTCCCATTTCCATCAACAGTACAGCAGTAACCCCTAATTTTTAGACCAGGATTTATTCTGCTCACTGTCAAGCTTGACTTTCTTCCTATTCCCAGAATTATCACCTTCCTTCTGCATGGGTGAATTTGTACTGGCTCTCCCCTCAGTCTGAAATGATTCTTCCTGGTCTCTGCAGGTCTGCATCCTTCTTACTCATTTCTCAGCTCAACTGTTGCCTCTCTAGAGAGGAGGAGCAGTCAGTCTAGCATAGACCTCTGTCCTTCTCTATCATACTGTCTTTTATTGGTTCTCTGTAGCATTAGTATCATCTGCTCTTTTTCTTGTTTGTTTATTAATTTTAATAGTCTATCTCCTCCCCAACTACAAAGAAGCTTCTTAAGAGCAAGGGGCTTTTTAATGTTTTCATAGCTGTACTTACACTAATCAACTTACTGATTTCTCTCCACTGTTCTGAAGGCTTTCCTCTAGCTAAGCCTTTACTCTAATACTTGTATTAGTTACTTTTCTCTCTTCCTGGGCACAGGAAGAATAATTTCATATGGAAGGGACAGCCAGCACAAAGTCACCAGTACAGAGTAAAGGTGGTAATTCTGAGAATAGAAAGAAAGTCGAGTTTGAAAGTGACTATAATAAATCCCAATCCAGAAATCAGGAGCTACAGCTCAATAATTACATGTGTAAATGATTCATATATTAGTTTGGCCATAAAATTTTAATGCTGAATCAATAATTTAAACAAAATTTAGAAGGTTAGCAAAATTTAATAAGCTAACTAATTAGGAGATGAAAAAAAATTTAATAATGTGGATTGATTCCAGGGCCTTCACACTGAGCTACATCCCTAGCCTATTTTATTTGTTTATTTTGAGACAAACTGTCACTAAGTCACTAAATTCCCAGGCAAGGATGAAACTGCCTCAGCCTCCTGGATTGCTCAGATTACAAGTGCCACCACACTTAACTAAGAAAATATTTTGAGTGAAATAAATTTTACTCAAAAAACAAGCAGAAGTGTAAGAACTAAAGCATGTAAATATTTTTCTCAATGTTACAAAAAGATGAGGGTCATTTTCAAAGCAACACTGTTGTCTCCCAAGGCTGTTTCTATCAGAAATACCTTGCGCATAAAGAAAAACCCTAGGGAACTTCAAGGAAATATAGTTAAACTTTTCTAGTTTCCATTTTCCCCAGTGGCAGTTTCAAGGCCAATGTTTTATAACTAGTGCTGGGTTTCTGGAGCAACTCATATCTCTGAAATAATTTGAGATAAGATGCTTTCTCTTCATTGTAACAGAATGGAGCCTCTTCCTCTCCTGAGCTGTTCTCTATTGAGTGTAATCTTCCTTGATACTGACTTCCGCAAAAGTGCTTTTTAGTTCAGCTTGAAGCTATCCCACTACAAATAATTTTCTTATTTTCCTTGAAATATGCAAAGGTTGGTTTACTAGTCCATTGTGAAAAGTCTTCCTGGCATAGAATGAAGACCAAACACAACCCAGCAAAATAATAAAGCAGCACATTCTGTGATGCCAGCAACTTTTTAAGCCCACTTTCTCCTTTAGTTTCCTAGGTTACTGTTTGAATGATATACCATACTAGTTTTTTCTGATATCACAGTGAATGAACTTGTCTATTACCCTGATTTACCACTTTTGACTCAATTAGCTAGTAAATTACTTGAAGTTGCCTATTAAAGACATCAGAAAATAATACCAGTATTAGCTTGAAGGAATTGACCAGTCTGGGCAAATTGGCTACCAAATTCAAATTATAAACCTAACAACAGCTCAAAAAATATGCTCATCTTACTAATCGTCAATTAAGTTTGGAAATAAAACTATAGGGAGCTGAGAAGTATTTTTTTTTACTAAATTTTTTGTAGTGAATATTGTGTTAATCTGTTTTCTACTGCTGTAACACAATAGCACAGAAAGGGTAAAATTGCAAACTATTTATTTGGCACTTGGTTCTGGAGTCTTGGAGGTCCAAGATGCAGGGGTTGTGTCTGGCGAAAGTTGAATTTCTGTGTTATGTCATGGTGGAAGACACTATGTGGGAAAAAAGCTTATGAAACAGAAAAGTCTTAGTCACTTTCTAGTCACTGAGACGTAATACCTAGCACCTGCAATTTAAAGAAGGAGAGGTGTATTTTGGCTCACAGTTTCAGTCCATGCTCAACAGGCTCGAAAACAGAAACAAGATGGCAGAGGGCCATGGTGGAGGAGGTGCTCAATTCAAGCCTGCCAAGAAGCAGAGACCATGCAGGGAGAAGCTGGAGAGGAAGTTATACCTTCCAGGTCACACTCCTAGTGATCCCCTTTTTTGACCCAGCCCTACCTTCTAACAGTGCATTTGGGTATGAATTTGTCAGTGAATTTCTGATTCAATCATTTTCATTTCTAAATCATTTTCATTTTCTAAAAGTCCTATCTCTGAACATATGAGACTTTTGGAGAACATCTTAGATCTAAACCATAGCATGGTCCTCTTACACCTAAGCCACTTCTACCCAAAAAGCCTTAGTCCATTCACAAGGTGGTTCTCTCTATATATTAATCACCTCTAAAGTCTTATATATTAACACTATTGCTTTGGGGCCTAAGTGTCCAGCACATGGACTTTGAAGGACACACTCAAATCATAGAAATACTATGTGAAAGTACTGGAATATTGGCTGAAATTTAGAAATCTTTACGTTTATAAATGAAACTGTCAATATTTCTGATTTAATTTTTCTCTCTACTTTTTTCTTTCTTTTCTGCCTACCTCTCTCCTCCCTCCTGCTCTCTTTCTTACTTCCCTCTTCTTTCTTCTTCTTAACAGATTTATCACTTGTAATATCATGTAATTAGGGATATCTTGCTAGTGCCCTTTTAAGGAAAGCCTATTTTTAAAGTAAGAACCTCAAGAGAATTTAATGGAGTCATAGAATACTACAGTAAATTTATTTGTATAACTGTTTACATAGTTTAAAATATTTAATCCAGCACCATATACTTCCAAATAGGTACTAATTTCTCCCCATGGAATATATAGTTCTGTTACAAATTATTTGTAAAGCTTATAATGAACCAATTTTAATTAACTGATATACATATATAGTGCTACAAAGCAAAATATGTGTAAGTTCATTTTAGAGTACAGTGGCACCTCGGTTCATGAACTTACTGCAATTCTTTCCATGATTCTGGCTGTAATCTGAATTGGACAAGAACTAAATAAAATTCAGTGGTTAAGTTCAATGTTGTCCTTATGAGAAAATTGATTCAGTTCTCATGCAGTGCAGTTTGTGAGCAGAATCATGGAAAGAATTAAATTCATGAACCAAGTCACCATGGTATGCCTAAATTTTAGAAACCTTAACAAAATTTATGCATTTAATTGAATGGTCACATTGGGGAATTATTCGTTTACTTCAGTATGATGCTCCTTTTAAAACATTTTTGGACTTGTCTCTTTGGAATTAATTTAAGAATTTACAGCACATTCTTTTGAATATACTAATGGTAGATTTTTTTCATTAGAGACTGATTTAAATTTTGGAAATAGTCGAGTCATTTGTTTTAAAGTCAGTTTCCTAAAGTAAATGATCAACTTGGATTATAATCTTTGGGATTATAAAACAAAGCGATACAAGAACATGAGATTCTGGCCTGTGGAGGACCACTAAGATAGCTCTCCTTGAAAGAAGAGCATTTGTCTCCATTTTGGCTAAGCCTGGCCCTATTTCTGTCTATTGATATGTACAGAGCTGGCTGGATATTTCTTTATCTCCTCAGTTGACTTTAAGGAATGCAAATGAGTCTAGCAGAGGTGCTGATGTGTAGTTTTTAAAGCACTGTGACAGGTCAGCGATGTCCCGCTGCAGCTGGGATTGAGCCTCGAGAAAGAGGCCCTCTCAAGGCATGAAGACTACACATCAGAACTGAAGCACTGACCCCCACACACAAAACACTTCCTCAAACTGTGTTATGCAGACTACTCCTTCTGCATAGCTCTCTCTCTCTGCATGTTGCAGAAGTGTCATCTCACCTTCTACCTAGCCCAGCTCACAGCATTCATCCCAGAGCCACTCCTCTCTTCACAAATTAATAAAACTCGAGTTTGGCCCTGGGTCAGGGACCTTGTTTGGTTAGCCATTGTTCTGACTGGGTTTAGGATCCTCTTGGCGCCCTACATCTACAAATATGTGTTTGTTCCTTTTCTTGCCATGGACTGCACTGGAAGTGATAGTTTGGAATTACCTAGTGGAATTCCCGTAACTTTTCCCTGGGATTACAAATACAAGCTCCACTGAATCTCAGTGAGGTCCGGGAAGAGCTCTTTAGATTGCCTGGTGTGGTGGCACATGCCTGTAATCCAACACTCAGGAGGCTGAGGCAGGAGGACACTGAGAGTTCCAGGCCAGCCAGGGCTACAAAGTGAGTTCAAGGTCAACCCGAGCTGCATAGGGAAGCCCTGTCTCAAAAAGACCAAAAAAAAAAAAAAAAAA
>RJWM01049925.1:0-10940 GCA_004363535.1 Dasyprocta punctata
CTTCAATCTCCATTTTCATAAATATTTAATTTTTATTGATGCTATTGTGAAAGTTATTGTTTTCCTAATGTCTCTATCTTATTATTGGTGTACAGCAATACTGTTGATTTTTGAGTGCTGACTTTATATCCTGCTATGCTACCGAATTTCATTATTAATTCTAGGTGTCTTTTGGTGGAGTTTTTGGGGTCTTTTATGTAGAGGATCATGTCAACTGCAAATAGTGATATTGTAACTTCTTCCTTTTCTATCATATCCCTTTTCTTTCTTTCTTTTGTTTGATTACTCTGGCTAATACTTTGAAAACTATATATATTGAACAGGAGTGATAATAGTAGACATTCTTGTCTCGTTCCTGATTTTAGAGGGAAAGCTTTCAGCTTCTCTTCTTTTAATATGATGTTGACCATTGGTTTGTCATAAGTGGCTTTTATCCAATTGAGATAAAGACCTTCTGTATCTATTTTCATAAGATTTTTAAATCATGAATGGATGTTGGATTTTGTGAAATGATTTTGTTTTTGCATTTATTGGGATGATTATGATATTTTTGTCCTTGGTTTGTTTATGTGTTGAGTTGCATGTGTTGAACTGTCTTTACATCCCTGGAATGAATCCTACTTGGTCATGATGTATGATCTTTTTGATAATTTGTTGCATTCTGTTTGCCAGTATCTTACTGAGGACTTTTGCTTCTCTGTTCATTAAAGACATTGGCCTGTAGTTCTCTCATTTTGTTGGGTCTTTTTTTGGTTTCAGAATCAGGGTAATGCTGGTTTCCAGGAGTGAGTTTGGAAGTACTGTTTCCGTTTTGATTTCATTAAAGAGTTTGAAGAGTGTTGATGTTAGCTCTCTAAAGTTCTTGTAGAATTTGGCAGTGAATCTTTCAGGACCTGGGCTTTTCTTGGTTGGTAGCTTTTTAAAAAATTACTTCTTCAATTTCATTTACTGATATTGGATTATTCAATATTTTTATATATTCTTTGTTGAGTTTTGGTAGTTCATATCTATCTAGGAATCTGTTCATTTCTTCTGAATTTTCCATTTTGTTGGAGTATAGGTTCTCAAAGTAGTTACCAATGATCTGGATTTTAGCAAAATCCATTATTATTTCACCTTTTTCATTTCTAATTGCATGTATTTGAGGATTTTCTGTTTTTATATTGGAAATATTGGGTAAGGCTTTGTCTATTTTGTTTATTCTTTTAAAGAACCAACTCTTCTGTTCATTGATTCTTCGTAATTTTTTGTCTCAATTACATTAACTTATGCTCGAATCTTTATAATATCCTTCTTTATAATGGCTTTGGATTGTATTGTTTTTATTCTTGTAGGAACTCGAGATACTTCATGTTGTTTATTTGAGCTCATTGTGTTTTTATAATGTGGGCACTCACAGGTGTAAATTTATCTCTTAGCATTGCTTTCATTGTGTCCCATATATTCTGGTATATCACATTGGTATGATTGATTGATTATATGAACTATATAATTTCTTCTTTGATTTTATGTGACCCATTTATTATTCAAGAGGCAGTTGTTCAATATTCATGTGTTTGCTTTGTTTATGTGATTTCTAGTTTCACTGCATTATGATCAGATAATTTGCATGGGATAATTTTAGTTCTTTTTCATTTACTTAAGCGTGCTTTATGGGCTATTATGTGATCTGTTTTGGAGAATGTCCTATGTGCTGCTGAGAAGAATGTATATTTTATAGTTAACCAGAGTACTGTAGATACCTATTAAGATAGTTTGTTTTTAATGTTTTGTTCAAATCTGGTATTTTTTTTTTCATTGCCGAGTTTGTGTTTCCATTTGATTTCTCCATCTGTTACAGTTTCATATTGAGCTTTCTTCATTAAATTGTATTGGTGCTTATCTGATTTTTCATGTCCATTGGTGTTTGTTTATGTAGTTGAGAGTGTCTGTATTTGGTGAATATATATTTATGATTTTTATCTTTTCCTCTTGTATTATTCCCTTAACAAGTATGTAGTGACTTTCTTTGTCTCTTCTGATCAGTCCTGGCTTGAAGTCTACTTTGTCTGCAAATAAAATAGCTACCTCTGCCTTTTTCCAGATTCTTGTCCCATGGAGTATTGTTTTCCATCCTTTGACCCTCAGTCTATGAATTTGTTTTTTTAAAATTAATTTTATTCATACACTTTAGACATACATAGTGATCTTGTCTTTGGAAATTTATATGTGTACAAAATACATCTTGATTCTTCTTTTTTTTCAATCTTCTCCTCTCCCTTCAACCCCTCTTCTCCTCCTTATTTGCAATATTTAAACATGTATGTGCAATTTATTCCACTTAAGAGTATGGCCTGAAGGTGCATTCATTTACCTAGAAATGTCTCAAGTTTATCATTCTTTATGGGAGAGTATTAGTTCACTGTATAAATAAACCACATCTTTTCTATTTTTAAAAGTTTATTGGTACATTTTAGATGTACATAATGATAACATTCCTCAAGGTAATTTGTACCTATACATGATATTTCTTGCTGCTTCTTTTTTCCCCATTCCCCTCCCTTCCTTTCATCCCTTCTTCCTTTCCTTATTTACAAAAGCTTTGTTTCCATGTTTTTCTTCTATTTTTTTCTCTCATCCCTTCCTCCCTTCCTCCCTTCTTCGTATTCCCCTTCCTGTTTGAACATTTTCTTTCCATTTCCCAGTATATGTTATACATTTTGGTCCTTATTTACACTTTTGGTTTCTCACACCAGAGAAATAATACAACATTTAAACATGCATGTCCAATTTATTTTACTTTAGAATATGGTCTCAAGGTACATCCATTTACCTAGAAATGTCTCAAGTTTATCTTTCTTTATTACGAAGTAGTATTCCACTGTATAAAAAACACATCTTTTACCATATGAATTTATTTTTAAGTTAAATGTGTTTCTTTTATGCAGCATATTGTTGAATCTTGTTTCTTGATCCATTCTGCCAATGTATTTCTTTTGAAAGTTGAGACCATTCATATTGATAGGTATAACTGATATGATATGACTTATCCTTGTCATATGATTTTTCTGTTGTTGGTTCTCTTTCTTTCTCTTCTGTTTAATTGTTTGCCTTGACCAATGGATTCATTCCATTGTGATTCTTGGAATTGTTGTCTTCATCGTGTTTTTCTAGAACATCCTTCAGAACTACTTTGAGTGCTTGTTTGGTGGTCCTGAATGTTCTCAGGTGTTCTTTATCATGAAAATGTCTTATTTCTCCTTCAATTTTGAAAGATAATCTTTCAGATTATATTCATCTGTGTTGGAGATTGTTTCCTTTTCTTTTAAGAAGTCTTTCATTAGATCACAATTCTGTCTTTTAGATCTGATATTCTATTTTCACAGTGGCTGACTCTTCTATGTAAACTTTCAGTAAGAATTTTTAATCACCCAGATTTCTACTTGAGTCTGTTTTGTGGAATCTAGTTCTATTCTTTGTTGGACATTCATGGTTTCTGTGCCTTTCCTATTTTCTATTTTTTTCCTGTGTCTATTCAGCGTTCACTAATCATTTCTTTCATTATGATTATCATTTCTCTAATTATCTCTGTGTTTTTGTCAAACTTATTGATCTCTTTTGTTAGTTCTACTGCCACTATTTCATCAAATGAAGCTTGTTTGTTTGTTTGTTTTTCTTCCACTTCAATGCTATCTGGATTTGCCTAGAGTGAGTTTGGGTTTGTGGGTTGCATCTTGCTTCCATGTTTTCTTGTTTTCTTTTTTGTATGTGTGTTTATTTTTTCTGTGTTGAGGGTTATAAATTGCTTATATTAGGTAGCATTATTACTAAGAAATGACTACTTTTCAGGGATGTCTTTTAGGAGTAGCTGGAGTTTGGCTTTTGATTCTATCCCAATTTTTTAGGGATGAAAGGTTGGTACCTTTTTTGGCTTAGTACCCAGTTCTTTGGTACTGGACTATAGTATTGTTTGTAACCCCTCAGACAATCGAGGTATCGGTATATAAGGAAGATTTATTGATCACAAATATGTTACCTTAGCTAAAGTAGTATAATCAGTAATAACAATAACATCAAGCATGGAGTAGAAAACACCAAACTGTGATAACTCTTAATTTGCTAACTTGAACCATGAATACAAGGTTTTATAGTTATATAACAAGATCAAAGACAAATCAGAAAATTATATGCCATAAATATCCACTTGGTAAAGCAATTTTACCCTCAGGGGAGAAAATTTGAAAGGGATAAGAGGAAAAAATAGAGAAATAAAAGAAGAGAAAAAGATTAGAAGCAAGGATAAAGGACAAAGGAAGATTCCTCAAACCTCAGGAAACTCCTGAAGAAACAGGAGGGAAAGGAGAAAACAGAAAAACAAGAGCAAACAAAGATAAACTAAAAAAATGTTCACATTCAAAGAAAAGACAAAAACAAAAATAATAAAAAACAAAACAAGGAATGACATGAAAAGAAATTTCTTTGTGATTTCAATTCTGTTGTTATCTTGTGTGCTCTAAAGTTTTATGTTAGTGCTCAATTCAGGGTTTGATTTTGCTGTTGCTGGTAGATAAAAGAGGCAGTCAGCGTCCAGATCTGTGCTGGATAATCCCAGTAAGCCTGCATAAGGTTTGGAGCAGGATGCTGGTTTTCTCACTTTCAAATCCACAGAAGTTCAGGCTGATCCTGTCCTCTGATTGTAGAGTTGAGACATGAGTCATTAAGCCCACAATGCTCTGGGTGTTTCTTACTGACCTGACCATGGCTCCTTGGCCCTGGACATCTCCTTTTTGATAGCTATGTCTGTGTGTGTATGTCTGATATAACCCAATTAAAATGTCTCAAGTACATTTTAAAACTGTACTGAAGACATGCATCATGGGAAGTTATCTTTCCAAGCCAGGAAATTGAATGAAGTCAATGAGTGCTAGTTATTCATTATCTTCTGAACTTTGCTTTTCCTTGTGGAAAACATTCCATACACATGTATTTGTTATCCCATTGTTTGGGGGCTTTTACTCTGAATTCTCATCTGCTTTATTAATTTTGGCTACAAAACTCATAAGGAAACCTGAAGATTCTTTACTCTGTTCCTCAGCCCTGGAGCTTTTTGAAGTATCTCATAGACTTTTGGATATTGTGGAGCAGAGAAATTAGACTTTTTATGAGTCTAGGAAGATCCTTTACTTTTGCCACATAACTAACACACACACATACACTCAAAAGAATATTTATTTTATTACATTGCAATTGTTCTGAAGTAGGCTGGGAATGTAGCTTAGTGGCAGTGTCCTCACCTAATGGCCCCAGAACTGAAGAAAACAAAACAAAACAAAACAAAACAAAAGCAAACAAAAAAACCCTAAAAACTCTGAAGTAATTTAGCTTTATGAGAAACTCTCCTTCACCTTTTTTTTTCAAAGTCAAAGACAGATAAACTTTACTATATAAGAAGTGAAAAATTTCAATGAAGAAAACTATAAACCATATTGAGGTGTCAAAGACTTTTACCTTTTGGGAGACACAATCCTTACAATAGTTGTACAACTAGAATGAAGGTGTGGCCTGTGAAGGCAGAAATTAGTGTGTCCTGTTCATTGCTACTTTCTTAGGAAGCATCCTAGAGGCTGGTACACAGGAGCTTCTCATGTATTGGTAAATAAAATAAAAACACTCCAATAGAAAAACAGGGAAGGGAAAACCTTGCACAAAAAAGAATGGTCAATAAACCCACAAAAAAAGATGTCTCCACTTAAAAAACACAAAACTATACTCACATGTGGTCTATAGAACTAAATTTATTTAAAATTTTTGTCAAACTTTTAAGTGCATATTCTTTTTTTTTTTTTCTCTCAGAGACAGAGTAGAGTGATATTACCTAGGCAGGTCTGGAACTTGTGAGCTCAAGTGATCCTCCAGCCTCTAGTCCGAGTAGCCAAGACTACAGGCTTGCACCACCATGCCCAACAAGTGTGAATATTTTTTTATGAAATTCTAATAGTGGAAATTTAACTTACAGAAACAATTGTACAAGTGTAAAAAATTTCAACTGGTTGTGGTGATGTACATCTGCAATCCCAGCACTGTGGGAAACTGAGTCCAGAACACTACCCTAGACTATTTAGTGACTTAGTGAAGCTCTGTCTCAAAATAAAAAGAACTGGGGGTCTAGTTTAGTGTGAACGCCATGGGTTTAAAAAACATGAATTTCATTGTACACTCTAAGTTTATAGAAGAAACATTTGGAAATCAGTAAAAGTGTCCCTCCATCAATCAAAGATTACTTAAATAATGAATAGAACATCTACATAATGCAGTAATATAAAAGTCATCAAGAGCAATATCCAGCTGCTTAAAGAGAAAGCCGTGTGTGGGAGGAAGACAGGCCTCCTGAAGGAAAGGGTAACTGACAGTGAGTGTGGGCTGGCTGGTGGGGGAGAATAAAGAAAGAGTGTGTGCCTGCCAGAAAGGCAGGGGACAACTGTTCATTATCCACGGGAGATGCTTTTTGACTCTTCTTTCCACTTCTCACTTGAATTTCCAGTTTGAGTTCACTGCACACCAGAGCTTCTAGTGGACTTTCACAGTAAGTTAGATATAACAATGTTCTGTTTGAAAAATCCCTTCTCCTCCTCTTATCTAGCAGGAGTTCTCTTTTTAAACAGTCATTTCAGATGCAAGCCCATGTGCACTATTCACAGATTTATCTGCTCCAGACCCTGGTACAGATTTTCCTTATCCAGAGTCATTGTTCGTCTTTCGGTTTGTGAAGTGAACATGTTACCAGAGGATGTTCTCTTATATAAGAGGAATCAATTCTGCACATTCTCAATGAGGAGAGGAACCAGGTGTCTGGTCCCAGGTGTCTGTGGCACTGCCATTCTATTGGTCAGGGAATGCTTCATGTACATTAAGCTCTTGCCCATAGAAGGCTGCCTTCAGTATGGCCATCAGGCAAGTGACAGTTCTTTCCTTCACTAACACATTGCTGCCTGTATCTGGAAAGTATGGCTGATGACAGGAAGAGTCCTTAGATCTGGGGAAGGGAATTGGCTGCAATTGCCACCCATGGTATTATCTGTAAGGGTCTCTTGATGGTCCTGAGTGACCTTGGTTTGCTGGGTCTTTCTTAGCTTCCAAACTTCATTTTATTTTTTTGTTTGTTTTAAGATGCTAGCATCTAAGAATCCTACATTGAAATCTTATCACGCATAATTTCTTATATATCACGAGACTGGATACTTTCATTCTTTGATGTTGGTTAAGTTGGAACATTATTGGAATCAGGAGTTCCCCAATCCTGTGGTGCTCCAGCCCTTGGTAGCAGCCATAACAAAAGCATTTTTTCTAATGTTTACTCAGGGTGACCACAGTTTTGTCACTTTCACCTGGACTTTGGCACTCCCCATTGTATGTCTTAGGAAAATCAGAAGCTTGTGGCTCTGTGGGTCTGTGTACTGCCCTGACCTAAAACACTGTTTGCTGGTGAGCCAGTAACTGACTTCAAGGGACTCTTGTCTCTGCAGTATTCATGGTATGAGTTCTTTCTGATTACAGCAACTTCCCTCCTTGAGTAAGGAATGAAGTGCATAGTGTTCTTTCTTTTCACTTTAGAGGACATAGTGCTAACATTTTGAATAGCCACAATGTTCTTAGTAAGGGAATCATCTTGGATCCATGGTTTCTGGATTTGAAGAGCTTTCTTTCTACACTGGAAATTCTTCAACTGTCTATTCTAAAAGTAATAGACTTTCCTAATTCAGCTTTCAGAATATACAAGTGTTGATGAACATACAATTTTTAAAGCCTATCAACCTTGTATTCCACTTCTTGGAAAGAGCTAAGTGAATTCCTTTCCTCAATAGAATTTTCTTTTTTTTTTTTTCCTGATGCATAATGAGATCTAGATGTTGCTATCTTCCCTCCTGGCACCTGTCTCACTGGCCGCCCAGGCACTGTGACAACAGGACTGCAGCCTTGCTGCTGGCAACTCTGGAGAAAGACCTAGCTGCTGCATTGTGCACTCCTTCATCCTTATAATAAATAAAAATTATGTGCCAATCCCACTTCAAAATACAGTGGTACCTCAGTTTATGAACTTAATTTGTTCTACAATTTTGGAAAAGATGATCATATTTGTGTTTGTGTAGGAAAGATGGCTGCAGTTGTGTTTGTCACTGCATGCAGAGTTTGCAAACAAAACCAAAATTTTACCAAACTCTTCTGTTTGTGAGCCAAATTGTTTGCATTTGTGAACTGGGAGGTACCACTGTAAGTTGTTTTCTGTTTCCTAAACAGATCACTACTCACAAGTTTTCTTATAGAAAAAACTACTCTACATTCTTTTCTTTTCACAGTTGTATTCATATTAACACCTCAGCACCATTCCATGTTTCTGAAGTATTGAGATGATATAACAAAATCTATGGATTGGATAGTAGATAGTAGAAGCAAAATAAATTTGTATTTCACCTGAACCCTAATGTCCCAATGAGGAAAACCAATGAAGAAAAAAGTAATACTATAATGATTTTTGGCAAATCAAGTTTTTACAATTTGGTAGCCTTTAAAGCTGCATATGTATGTGTGTTTAGATACAATGGTGTCTAAACAAGTGAGTGGTAGATTCTGGAATCACTGTATAATTAATAGAACAATTGATTATGCTGAATTGAAATGATTCTTCTTAAGGGAGTAAGTAAAGCAGGTAGACGAGTTTGCTTCTAGGAACCTCTATAAAACTATCAGTGTCTTAGAGTTTCTTAACACATGAATTAATCCTTAACCTTGTACATTTTGAATTCAAACCAACACATGCATAATCTTTCCAGTCTAGACTTCCCCAGGGAAGCAAGTGCTAGCCTTTAGACTGGGTCAGAAAGTAACCTATGGGAACACAAAGTATGTTTTGTAGAGGCAGGAAGTTCTGCAGAGAGGGGTTGTATGTTTGGTGTTTAGGTAATCCATTTGTGTAAGTGATTTAAGATCCTGATACTGAGTTAATCTATTTATGCAGTAGGAATCCATGTAAACAACAGTCTTTTGTATATGTTACTGTTTGCTAGGAGGAAATTATTAAGACTTTTATTGATTATAGTATTGTCTTTAATAAGCTGGCAGAGAGTAGGAATAAAGATGTTTATCTGTACTGAGATGAAGTCCAGTTATCCTTAATTTATTTTATGTGATGCTTAAGCAGTTTCTGTATTGTTATTTTGTTTGTATTTTAAGAGGTTTAACAGACCTATCATGCTGAATGAAGGTACCATATTGAAGAAAAAATGTAAAAATAAAGTATAACCTTGAAGGAGATAAAACTTTGATTATATATCAGTTATAGACAGTTCTTTTACTGTTCAAAATATTATAAATCTTTTTTTTTTGAGACAGGGTCTTGCTCTGCAGTTCAAGCTGGCCTTGAACTCACTTTGTAGCCCAGGCTGGTCTCGAATTTGTAATGATCCTCCTGCCTCAGCCTCCTGAGTGCTGGGATTACAGGCATGTACCACCACGCCTGGCCAAGCATTATAAATCTTGTGCTTATTTTGTTTAGTTTTTCTTATGGCTGATTATCATTTCTATACTGTTAAAAATATTCCAGTGCACTTATAATCTGGAACCAATCATATAGATAGATTTTGTCTTAGTTATAGATTGATACAGGAAGAACATATATTCTTTTAGGACATCTTAAATCTTTTGAATACTGAAACAAGAAAAAACACCCAGGATCTGGAGGCAAATTTATTTACATCTATGGGCACTGATCGGAATCATTCCGAGAATATCAGGCCCCAATCTCTGGTGGTCTAGGGCTTTTGTATGATGCACAAGCAGGAGGTGCAAAGGTGAGACAGAACAGCCTGGCAATTCTTCTGATTAGCTAGCAGGGTGAGCTCATTGGTTACAAGGGTAGATTAATGATCATCAGTTCATGGAGCTTGGTACGATGGTACAATCAGGCATCCTGCATATTCAGTTACATTTTCATGGTTACAGGGGTCAAGAAAGTAATTACCAAGTCGTGAAGCAGTTACAGAACTAGGCAGTTTCAAAATAAAAAGTTTTAAAAAGAACAATTTTTCCCTTTCAATACCAAACCAAAAGTAAATAATGCACAATAAGATTACTATGCTAATTAAACATTTGTAATAGATAACACATTTGCTCATGCTTTAAAAATAATATCCTTTTGCCAGGCATGGTGGCACAAGCCTGTTATCTCAGCACTCAGGAGGCTGAGGCAGGAGGATCACTGCAAGTTCAAGGCCCACCTGGGCTAGCTACATAGTGAGTTCAAGGTCAGCTTGGACTACATAGCAAGATCTTGTCTCAAGAAACAAACAAAAACAAAAACAAAAACAAAAAATCTTTTTCTAGGTTAGAACAATACAGATTAAATTTGCATGGTGCTTTATTCTTGTTGAGTGTATTAATGAAAATCGCATTCCTGTAGTGTAAGAGGCATATACTGTAGATGACACCTGAAAGGTAGATATGAATGACTTCCCCAAAGGATGAACTGCCTGAAGTTCTATCATTTTTGAACTAATCTTATCTTTTTCAACAATATGTTTGATAGTTATGAGGTCATTCTTTAACAAATCTGACAGTAGACACAACAACTCCCTAAAACAGTCTCTTTGTTTTAATTACCAATCCACCATTTCTGCTAATATGAATGTGTGTGTGTGTGTGTGTGTGTGTGTGTGTCTGAGCAGCTTCTGTGCAGTTCCCCCTCACCAAATACTGAGTTTCAATGTGGTATTTTCATGCATCCATATATTATATTTTGATCATACCAGTCCCCCTGTTACCCTTCGTAATCTCTCCCTTCTTCTCTTGTTCATGTTATTGTTTTAAGATTCTCACATATCAGAGAGAATATGTGATAAAGTATAGTATTTGGCTCTCTGAGTCTGGCTTATTTCTTCTGCATAGTTTCTGTTGTCTGTGGTGGTAGA
>RJWM01049926.1:0-10929 GCA_004363535.1 Dasyprocta punctata
AACTCACAACACTCCGCCTACCTCAGCCTCCCGAGTGCTGGGATTAAAGGCGTGCGCCACCACGCCCGGCTTAGAAGAATGTGTTTTGAATACTATTGTTTTGTTCCCAAAGGTTCACGGATGGGAATCTTGATGCTCAATGTGATCACCTTCAAAGGCAGCAAGAGCTTTAAAAGGCGGGGCCTAGCGGGAGGTGATTGGGTCATTAATGCCAATCTTGCATTAGTCAGTGCAGTTAGTCTTGAGGAGGTAGCTCAGTTCCCAGGACAGTGGGTTGTTACAAGAATAAGCCTGGCCTCTCTCTACTCCCTTGCTTCTGCTATCACCGTGTGACCCACACTTGTGTCAGGGGAGGTCATATCAGAAGTTCCCCCCCAGCTGGTCATGGTGGCACATACCTGTAATTCCAGTACTCAGGAGGCTGAGGCAGGAAGATCACTGTGAGTTTGAGGTCAACCTGGGTACATAATGAGTTCAAGCCCAGTTTGGACTACACAGCGAGACCCTGTCTCAAAAAATCAAAACTAAACCAAACCAAAACGAAACAAAACCTTAAAAAAAACCAAGTTCCTGGCTGAGTAGAAGGGACTGTCTATCTTGGATTTTCCAGTCTCCATAACTATGAGTTCAAAACCCCTTTTTACTTTATGAAAGTAAAGTGTGGGCAATTGTGTTTAAATTCAGAGTTTAATGGAATAATTTTCACTTTTAAGAGTAAATTAGAAGTTGAGTGTGGTGGCACATGCCTGTAATCCCAGGACTAGGAAGGCTGAGGCAGGAGGATCACTGCAAGTTTGAGGCCAGCTTGAATACACAGTGAGACCCTGACTCAAAAAACAAAAATAAAAAACAAAAAACAAAAAACAAAAAGTAAATTGTGGTGAGTTCAAGACCAGCCTGGACTATACTGAGAGACCATCTCAAAAAAGTAAAAAAAAAAAAAAAAAAAAGGAGTAAATTAGAGTTGGGCGTGGTGGTACACATCTGTAATGCCAGCTCTCCAGAAGGGTGAGTTATGAGGATTATAAATTTAAGCCTGGCCTGGACAGTTTAGCTGCTTAGCGAAACCCTGTCTCAAAAATAAAATATAAAAAAGGGACTGAGGATGTAGCTTGGGGAACCCTAAATTCAATCCCCAATACTAAAAAGTGAGGGGTAAGTTGGGAAGATGCCTGTGTAACAAATGCTGTATGTTTGTTCCATATTAAAAATCTTAGAATTTTATAGCAGAAAGAGATCAAAGATCCTTAATTCAGCTGCTCATTTTTTCAAATGATGAAACATGACGGAAATGAAAAAGTAATCTAAAGGTTTTCCAGCTAATAACGGAAGACCTCCTAAGTTTCTTGATTGTCAGCCCACAGCTATTTTTCCCCATTCCCGTCATCTCTTTTGAAAGGGGGCAGATCAACTTTCTAGAAAAGTCACTTTGATGCAGAATCTTCTGTTTCTGATAATAAAAAAGGGCAGGTAGCTCAGTCTTTTACGGAGAGGAATTGCTTTTCCAGCCAGTTTACTCAGAAGGTCTCCGGGCACAAAAAGACATCTCCTCCCACCACTTGGAAGTGCCCGGATGCCGGAGAGGGTGTTCCGAAGGCCAGCTGTGACTCAGAGCTGAACGGAGCTGCTTCCTCTCAAAAATAAGATCCCATCAAGCTGGGCGCATCTGAGACCGAGCTACCGCATTGATCCTTGCTCAATATCAAAATTGTTAAGGTATTTTTAAAACGCTGAGGCTTTTATTGATTTAACAGCTGAGACAAGATGAAAGTAGTGGGAAAGTGGGAAGAAATCTCTTACTTAGATACGTTTTTATGTATTTGGAAGGTTTTTTGTTCAACGTTGAACAAAAAAGCCAGAGCTTTATGAATGCGATGGGCCGGATTGTGTCCCCCTCTGCCCCCACATCTATGTTGAAGCCCTAACCTCCAGTACCTCAGAAGAGACTATATTTGGAAATAGGGTCTTTAAAGAAGGTTAAGTTACAATTAGGCCATTGCAGTGTCTTGTAAGAAGGCTGGTGTCTCCAGCTACCCAGGAGTCCGAGACAGGAGGATCACAAGTTTGAGGCCAACGTGAGCAGCTTAACAAGATCCTGTCTCAAAATAGAATAAAACAGTTTTTTTTTTTTTAAAGGGCTGTGGAAATAGATTGGTGGTAGAGTGCCCAGGGTTCAGTCTCCAGTACCACAAAAATAAGACAAAACAAAATAAAACAGAAAAGAAAAACCAAATCAAACCAAACCAAAAACAAACCAAAACAAAACAGCTGGTGTCCTAAGAGGAGGGCATCCAGACACCAACACACATGGGCAAAGGGGAGGGGAGATGATGATGCAGGGGAAGGGGCCAGTCTACAAGCCAAGGAAAGAGACCTCCAAGGGTGAGTTCTGCCAACATCTTTTTTTTTGTTTTGTTTTGTTTTTGGTGCTGGGGATCAAACTCATGACATCACCCTTGCCAGGCAAGTGCTTATGCCCCTGAGCTAAATCCTCAGCACCCTCTGCAAATGTCTTGACCTTGATTTCCAACCTCCAGAACTTTCAGGAACCACATGTCCAGCCTGTGATCCTCTGTCAGGAGAGCTTCGGCAAACGAATGCCACACCCGCTTTTACAATGACACAGAAACGTCTCTACGCAGTCCTGGCCAGTGCCATGGCCATCTCTCTGTGGATTCGCCTCTTCTGTTTCAGAACTTCGTGGATGGGATCCCAGCAAGCCTTGCACTCCTGGAGCTTCCATTTCCGTCGTTCATCTGGGTGAAAGTCCCCTCGTGGCGCCACCCTTTATTTGGTGGGGGGGGATTAATCGAGTCTTTCTGGGACCCTCGAGTTAGTTCTCGCAGGAGGGTTGTTAGTGGAAGAGCAGAGTCGGCCCCACAGCTCTTTGCTTCCTGCCTTGGGAAGTGACCTCTCTTGTGGTGCATCCTCAGAAGCTGTCACCAGAGCTGAGCTGGTGCTGGCCACCTGCCCTGGAGCCCCTGGGAACGTGAGCAACGGGGAGCCTCTCGAAGTTGTGCAGGAGAGTAGCTCGATCAGACCTATGTGTTGTCAGCAGTGGGGAGGGCGCTGAGGGAAAGGCAGGCAGATGCAAGGGACGTGAGCTTAGCCTGGCGGTGAACCTAGGCCCTGTGTGCTGCAGCAAGCACGCAGAGCCCTCTGCTGGCAGGTGAGCCAAGTCGCCCCAGCAGCTCAGCATCGGAACTTCAGGTTTAATTACAGTGTTAGTACTTCGCGATAAATAAGTGGATTTGGTGTTGCAGTTTGGGCACTCAGCCTCTAAAAGGTTCATCATCATTGGCAGCACTAGCAGACACTTAGAGTGAAGGTTGAAGGATAGCCAAAGAGCCAGACACAGTGGTGCACTCCTGTAATCCCGCCACTCTGGGAGGCTGAGGCAGGAGGACTGAAAGTTGAAGCCAAACCTGGGCAATTTAGCAATCTAGAAAGACCCCAGGTCAAAATAAAAACTAAAAAAAAGGGAGTGGGGGCTAGGGATGTGGCTCAGTGATAGGCCCTTGTTTCAAAACCAAACCAAACCAGACAACACCCCACCCCAAGTTAGTCAATGAGTCAAGTATGTCCTTGAATTTCATGAGCATTTTGTTTGTTTTTTGAGAAAGGGTCTTGCTGTGTGGTTCAGGCTGGCCTTGCACTCACTGTGTTGCCCAGGTTGACCTTGAATTTGCAGTAATCCTCCTGCCTCAGCCTGCCCAGTACTAGGATTACGGGTGTGCACCACTGTGGCTGGTCAAATTTTGTGAGCTCTTAGAGCAATATTATTGAACTGGAGGAGGCTGCCATGGAAAACATTTATAGCTGATCAGAAATACAGGAGACCTGGTGCTTATGCTGGCACTTGGAGTAGGAGCAGTCTTGTGGGACTAAGCCTTTATCCTGGGTGATCTTATGATAACCCAGGGTAGTTAGCATCAGAATTGAATTTTGTCATTGGATGCTCAGTTGGTATTTGGAGAGTTGAAAAATTAGTTGATATGAAAAACACACATTTGGTATCAGAAATGTGGGCAGAGTGATATATTCGCCTCACTCTGTTCTCTTCTTCCTCTTCTTCTCCTTCTTCCCCTGAGATGCAATTCTTGCTAAATTGCCTGGGCAGACCTAGAATTTGTAATCCTCCTGCCTCAGCCTCCTGAGGCTGGGCTTAGAAATGTGCAGCTCTAAACTCAGCTTCCTTAACAGGTTCTCCCAAACATTTGGTGGAACAAATTTTTTTCTCTTTCTTTCTTTCTTTCTTTCTTTCTTTCTTTCTTTCTTTCCTTCCTTCCTTCCTTCCTTCCTTCCTTCCTTCTTTCTTTCTTTCTTTCTTTCTTTCTTTCTTTCTTTCTTTATTTCTTTCTCTTCCTTCCTTCCTTCCTTCCTTCCTTCCTTTCTCTCTCTCTCTCTCTCTCTCTCTCTCTCTCTTTCTCTTTCTTTCTTTCTTTCTTTCTTTCTTTCTTTCTTTCTTTCTTTCTTTTTTGAGACAGGTTTTCACTTTGTAGCCCAGGCTGGCAGTAGTCCTCCTACTTGAGCCTCCCAAGTGCTAGAATTATAGGCATATGCCACCACACCTGGCACAAATATTTTTAGTGTGGATAAAAATTCACTCCTCAAAGCCAGGTGTCGTGATGCATGCCTTTAATCCCAGCACTCGGGAGGCTGAGGTAGGTGAAGGGTTGTGAGTTCAAGGCCAGCTTGGGCTACAATGTGAGCAAGGCCAGCCTGAAGTACATAGCGTGACCCTGCCTCAAAAAACTAGGGCCAGGAGTTTGACTCCATGGCTTAAGTGCCTGCCTGACAGGCGCGAGGTTGTGAGTTTGATCCCCAGTACTGGAAAAAAAATAATAAAACATTCATTCCTCAGGTTTTTTTCTTTTACAGTTTATGCTTGTTGTGTCACATCTAAAACCTTTTTGCCTATTTCAGGGTTTTTCAACCTCAATACAACTGATATGCTGGGTTGGATGGTTTCTGTGTGGGGGTCTCTTGTGGATTGGGTGATATTTTTTCAAAGCCAGCGTTCCTGTTCTCTACCCTTTGGATGCCAGAACATTCCTAGCCCAAGCCACAATAATAATAATAAAAGCCCCTGGACATTGACAGATATCCTCTGGTGGTGGGGTTGGGTTAAAATCCTTCCTAGTTGAGAAGCACCAGCTTATTCTCAGGTCCTAGCGACTTCTTCATTTTTTTTCTTCTAAAAGGTCAATGATTTTGAATCATATGAAGTCTCTGAGCCATTTTGATTTCATTTCTGTATAAAGGCTGAGATTTAGGTTAGGTCCAATCTTTTTCCTGTGATATTCAGCTACTCTAATGCCATTTGTTAAAAGATCCCCTCTTCTTTATCGTTTCATGTTCACACCTTCATCCAAAGCCAGTTAGAGATATTTGTAGGATCTGGCCCTGTGCTCTATTCTGCTCTCTCGGTCTCTGCATTTGTCTGTGATTTATGTGTCTGTCTTTCTGCCTACCTGCATCATCTCAGTTACTATAGCTACAAAGTAAGTCTTAAAGTCAGGTAGTGTGATACCTTCTGCTTTCATCTTTTTAAAAGCTGCTTTTCGGCTATTCTGGTTTCTTTGTGTTTCCATGTATTTTGAAAGAAGCTTGCCAATATCTATCAAAATTCTTTCTGGGTTTTTGTTAGGAATCACATCAAGTCTGTAGGTCATCTGGGGAATTTATATCTTTCCCATGTTAAGTCTTCCAGCACAGGAGCATAAACTTCACTCTCTGTTAGAATTTTTGTTTTCAGTGTACAAATCCTGTGCTGTTTTGTCAGATTTACAACTAAGTATTTAACTGAGTGCTTATAAATGTTAGTTTTAAAATGATGGTTTCCACATGTTCATTGCTAACATATTGACATACAATTCATTTTTGTGAGCTGATCTTGTATCCTGAGACCTGGCCAAACACCCTTATTTTTCTAGGGCTTTTTTTCAGCACCAGGGTTCAAACCTAGGGCCTTGTGCTTGCTGGGCAGTTGCTCTACCCAGCGCCACAGGAGGCTGACTATTGATATCTTGAGATTTTTCTCTTTGGATAATCATGTCATCCGAACACTGGGACAGTTTTGTTTCTTCCTTTTCCTGTGTGTGTTTTTGTTTGCCTTGTCGAGCTGGCTGGGATCACCAATGCGAGCAGAAACACTCGCCTTGCTCCTAGTCGTGGAGCTGCTGCTCGCCTCTCCACTGCCTTAACAAACACCGGTTCCCAGTGCTGGAGGTTCCTACCTGTCTTTGGAGGGCCCTGATGCTTTGGGCCTGGGGGGAGGCAGCAGGTCATGGCTGGAGTACAGGGGGCAGTGAGGCTGCTCAACTCAGCCAGGGAGCAGAGAGATGCAGATAAAGGGACTGGGGTCTTGTGGTAGATAAAGGGCCTGGGGTCCTGTGGTCTCCAGTCAAGGGCACAGCCCCAATGACCTGAAGACCCTGCACTGGGCCCTGCCTCTTGAAGTTCCCCCACCTCCCCATAGTACCTCACTAGGACCAATCCTTTAACCCATGGGCTGCTGGAGAAACTCAGATCTAAAGTAGAGCAGGAAAGAGAGGTCAGCCTTTTACTAACAAGAATGATAAATGCTAACTGTACAATTATATACTTACCTATAGCTTCAAAACCCCACATTAGCCGGGCACGGTGGCACATGCCTCTTTAATCCCAGCACTCGGGAGGCTGAGGTAGGTGGAGCGTTGTGAGTTTGAGGCCGGCTTGGGCTACAATGTGAGCACAAGGCCGAACTGAGCTACATAGTGCGACCCTACCTCAAAAAAACAACAAAAAACAGAAAAACAAAAAAACAAAAAAACCCAACAAACCCAAAAACCAAACAACAACAACAACAACAACAACAAAAAACTAGGACTGGGAGTTTGGCTCAGCAGTTTAAGTGCCTGTCTGGCAGGTGCGAGGCTGTGAGTTTGATCCCCAGTGCTGCAAAAACAAAAACAAAAAACCCACATTAATAGCTGATTTTTTTTTTTTTTGAGATAGAGTCTTGCTGCGTACTTTGGGCTGGGCTTGAACTCACTATGTAGCCCAGACTGTCCTCAAACTCATGCCGATCCTTCTGCTTCAGCCTCCTGAGTGCTGGAATTACTGATTGTGCTACTATGCCTAACTGTGGATTTTTTTGTATACTATTATGATGAAATTCCTATTCCACATTTGCTGAGAGATTTTTTTTAAAAAAATCACAAACAGGTGTTTAAAGACTTTTCTGCATCAGTTAATATGAGCATCCAATTTTCCTTTAGCAAACATGCTAATATGGTGGGTTACATTGTTTGATTTTATTTATTTATTTATTTATTTATTTACAGTACTGGGCATTTAACCAAGGGCCTTCACACTGACCTACATCCCCAGCTCTTTTTTATTTTGAGACAGGGTCTCATTAAATTGCTAAGTTAAAAAAATAAAATTGCTAAGTTGCCTAGATAGGGCTTGAACTTGTATCTTTGTTTATGAATGATACTGGTCTCTAATCTTTGCTTCTAATGTCACAGTCATTAGGAAGTATTCCCTCTTCTGTTTTCTGGAGATTGTGTAAGACTGCCCTTAATGTTTCTTTAAATGAGAGTTTAATCCTCCAGTAAATCTCTCTGGGTCCCAACATGTCCTGGTTGAGTATGAGGGAAGAATTAGCACACTGGTCTGTTTCTGGGCACCCAATTCTGGAATATTAGCACAGCTACTGGATAAGAAAGACATCATTCTCTGTACTTTGGATAGTGAGTTCACAGCACCCAGCATCCTGGCATGGTTAATGTAAACATAAAGATTCATGGTGCCCAAAAAGCCAGGCATAGTGGTGCACACCCATAATCCCAGCACTCAGGAGGCTGGGGTGGGAGAATCACTGCAAATTCAAGGCCAGCCATAGTGAGTTCAAGGCCAGCTTGAACTACATAGTGAGACTCTGTATTAAGAAAAAAAAAATCACAGTGACCATCTTCACATGCCCACCTGGCACCTGGGTTGGGGCTGTGTTGGTGAGCTGGCAGGTGTCTGACTAGTTTATGTTAACTTGGTTGTTTTTGTTTTTCTTTTCAGTTTTGTTACAGGCAACTGAGTTAGACAGAAATATCATAGGCAGTCAGACAGGGCTAGGCCCTCAAAGGAACCGGTACAGAGGACCAGATATCTTGTGACCTTGGAAGAGATACATACCTCCTGCTGTGGGCCAGGTCTCAACACAGAAGGCAAAACAAATGCAACCACACCTTAAGTATAAGCATTAGGGATTAGGGATGGATCATCTTGAGAAGCCAAGAATTACCATCCCAATCCCCTAATTCGTAAGAATGCTCGCTTACTACGTGACTCGCTTCCCCATTTGTCCTTGATTTGGTCAATCTTACCTAAACAAGTAATCTTATTGGTTGACCACAGTCCTAACCCACCTCAAGCCCACCTGCCTTGTGAGTTCCCAGTTTTCCCCATCATGGTTTTACTCTATAAAAGTCACTAGAAAAGACAGAGTCTTTGGCAACCCACTTGGGCCCCATTCTGTCCCTCAGACAGAAGTTTTCTTTCTCTCAATAAATATATCCTGCTCTTATCCTCCATTCCTAAAATTCATTCTTCAATTTTAGAGAACAGGAACTCACGCTGGACATAGAGTAGGTTGGGAGTTTCATTCCCCTATATCATTTGGAGGTCTGAGATCGTTTTCCTATATCATTGGGAGGTCTTACACTGTGATTGTTCCCCTATATCATTTGGAGGTCTTCCACCGAGATCATATCCTATATATCAGTTTGACTCTGGGACTCAAGTAGGAGTTCTGGGCAAGGACGTCTCACACATTTCCCTGCAGTTTGCTCCTGAAAAAGATGTGCTGTTCTGTGCCCAAGAGAGATGACAAGAGCGTGTGCATTGACCCTGCGGCCTTCTTCCATTTATATCCTCTTCCTGCTGTTCCTGCATTGTGTCCTTTTGCTGTAATATGTCTTAACCTAGAATATAGCTTCATGTGGAATCATAGGGGTCCTATAGCTGTGCGGTGCAACTGAGAATAGAAAGCTGAGTTTTAAAAATAGAAATGCAATTTTAAAAATAGTTACTTCTCAAATGATCTATTTAATATTGAGTGAGTTTTGTGGTTTTCAAAATATTGGCCCATTCCAACCGAGTTAGTGAATTTATATGGGTGGAGTTGTTTTTATTGTTTTCTCTTATTAACCTCTTAAAGTTGGCAGAATCTCTAGTGGTAGCCAGTGCTTGCTTGCTTGCTTTCTGCCTTCTTTTTCTTGCTCTTTCTCTTTCTTGTCCCCTTCCCCTTCCCCTTTTCTCCTTTTTCCTCTCTCTTTCTCTCTCTCTCCCTCCCTCCCTCTCTCTTTTTCTTGGTACTGTGGTTTGAAGATTTTGGTACCAGGTTTCACAGTAGCTACCTCCCCCTGCTCTTAAATTTTTTGTCTTGGGTTAGTGTCTCACTAAGTTGCTAAGTGGCCCAGGTTTGGCTCAAACTTTCGATCTTCCTACCTCAGCCTCCCAGAGCAAGATTGTGAGTTCAATCCCTGGTACCAAAAAAAAAAAAAAAAAAAAAAAAAAAAAAAAAAAAAAAAAAAAAAAAAAAAAAAAAAAAAACAAAAAAACCCACAAAAAAAACCCCTCAATAAATCCAAAATAATCAAAGTACAAAACAAGTGTGATCTCTGGCCATATGTAATCCAACTAAATATCAGTAACAAAAAACTTTAAGAAAATCTCCAAATACATGGACAGTAAACTACGTAATTCTCAATAATTCATAGGTCAAAGAAGACTTTTCCAGGGAAATCTGAAAATCACATTAACCCAGTTTGGTGGCACATGCCTATAAACCCAGCACTTAGGAGGCTGAGGCTAGAAGACCTCCAGGAATTCAAGATCAGCCTGGGCTATCTAGTGAGTTCAAGGCCAGCATGAACTACATATTAAGAACCTTCCTTAGGAGAAAGAAAAAAAATAAACTAAATGAAAATGAAAATACAACAGGTCAAAATTTGTAGGACAAAAGTAAAGGATTTGAATTAATTTATAGCATTAAATACTTACAGGAAGAGCTCAACTAAAAACTCCTGCCATAAGGAACTTAAAAAAAAACCCAAAACAAATATAAGGAAGGAAATAAGATAAGAACAAAAATCAGTAAAAACATAAAAACAAGGAAGTTAGTGAAACAGAAAGATAAAGTTCTCTTAGAAAGATCAGTAAAACTGATAAACCTCTAGCAATGCAAAAAAAGAGGAAACACAAATTACCAACATCAAAAGTAGCATAGAAGCCAGGCATGGTAGTGCACACCTGTAATCCCCAGGCACTTACACCGCTGAGCTAAATCCCCAGCCCTTTTTTTGAGGTTTGTCTTATGACCTAGGATACGGTCTTTGTCTTAGTCACTTTCCTTGTCATTGTGACACAGCACTCAACACCCACAATTTATTTATTTATTTTTTGTTAGTTATTGCTGTTTATTTTTATTTTTTATTTTTATTTTTTTATTTTTTCTTTTTATTTAAGAGAAAATAGATACAGAAGCTAGAAATAAAAGTCAAAAAAGGCAGACAAACAACAACAACAGATCTGATATGATAACATTGTAGGTTTACACACTGAGGTGGTTGAAGTTTGGCAGTAGTTACAATATTGCATATCATTACCTTCCTAGGGGTTGGGGATATTGACAGATATAGACATGTAAGATTCATCAATTCAGGTATATTAACTTTCCTTTTTCCATAGCTATTGTATTTAGCAATACGGTTTTTTTTTAACTGTCTTATTTATGAATATTTATAAATTTATGTCTTTTTCCTTTTCTCTTCCTTCCTTCTTTTCCCCTTAGAGTACCTCTTGTTATCATTGAAATAACTACCCATAACATCAGATCTAATATAACCAAGCAAAATAGTTCAGAGTGAAACCAATAAAGCATAA